>QGMK01000739.1:0-17953 GCA_007825345.1 Lachnellula suecica
TTTGTGGATTCGGTATGGAGCGGGGATTGGGTTTGTGGAGAATGAGCATTTAAGGCAGCAGTGATGGGAAAGGGGAGACGTCTGCTGTCTGGGCTGCGGGGTTCGAGGCTTGTGTCGAGTGCGGATAGGATCAGCATGAAGGTAGGAACAAATAATGATGTTGTGGTATTGGTTGCTACGAAAGTGTTAATAGTAACTGGCAGATTTAATATTCGTCTCCTTTGTAAAAACCGAGATGTCTCGAACTTCTCGCTGTGAAGAAAGCATACGTGGTTGGCAGATATGAGCTGCCCTAATTCTGCAAATTGCGACAAAAATTATCTTGTCCAAAACATAGAGAAAATCATACACTACAAGAAGTACCCGGCCCACTTTTAGTCGATGTGCAACAGCGGGTGTACAGACGGATCTGATGTGAGAAGCGGTGGAGCTTCTGTGAATGGAGCTGAAATGTTCATAGAGGGGGCACAAAGATTTGATATGATTCGCAGGATGTTGGATCCACTTTTGGGCGATGTGCAACATGACTGAGTGGAAACTTTGTAATAAAGAATGAGAGGTGTTGTGAATATTAGGGGGTGGGGAACTTGGGCCTTGCAGACTGATGATTGGCAGAAATACCCAGTTCCACTTTTCGTCGACGTGCAACAAATGCATTTGGGGGTTTTTGTGAGGCTAGAAGTGGAGGTGTGTGTGGAGGTGTGTGTGGGGAGGTTTCAATATAATCTGAAGTTTGGTGTGGTTGACTGTTGCTCCACTTGGAGGCTGAACATGTGGTGGAAATAAAAGGGGGGACTTCATTTTCATTGGTCAGAAATGCAGAACTAAGGAGACGAAAAGATTAATTTGCGATGACATTGTGAGATATTCCGCTACTTTTAGACGAGGGGTGGAGGCCCGCCTTGTCCCGCTGTAGATAGATCCACTCACCTCTAGATCAGTCTACAGCTATCCATACTGCCAAACCCCGCCGCGACTCCACCCTCCTCGCTTTTATTCCCCTTAGTTCTCAGCAAATACCCAGCTTCCTCGTTATGCAATACTTCTTTGCTGGTTTGGTCCCAGAGACAGGTTCCGTAGATGCCTAATTCGCAGATCACGCCTCCTTTCTCGACGACGCCGTTCCGCAGGATCAGGTTGTGGACTGGTGGGGGTGTGATGATTTCCATGAGGATGTAGGACTTCCAGTGCGTTTCGGGCAGAGATTTTAGGAAGGGGGGGATGGCGGATCGGTAGATGTTGTTTCCTCCGCCTTCGCGCTGGGGCTTGAGGACGTAGCCTTTGCAGTGCTCGGGGTCCACGGCTAGTCTTCGTGCTTCCAGTCCTGCAGGCGAGTCATCGAGCGGATAGATGTTGGTGAACGTTTTGGAGAGGTTATCGATTTCTGCAGTGCCAGTTTTCTTGAATCGTATAACGATTGAGGGCTCTGAGGATGGCGTGGGTGTTGCGAGAACTTGCTGTACTTTCTTGGCACCGGCGAGTTGGGTGAGGACCGTCGGACATTTGATGGCGTTGGAGCGTTCTATTTGTAAACGTCCTTCCCATGCTGATGAATCGGGATAGTCTGAGGGGTCGTAGCCAGACCGGAAGTAAACGACGGCGACCTCAAAGGTTTGCGAGGGCTTGCTAGGTGGATGGTAGAGAAGTTGTCGTTTAGGGGTATCTGCTATGACAGTTTGGCGTAAAATTTCGCCAAATGGAAGCCGGAATAACGGAATATTGGATTGGTTTTGCTGTACTTCATATTCAAGATGCCGTTGGTCAAAGATATTTCTCTCGGGATCTTGTACCAAAAAGATCACGCAGCAATCGTGTATAGGTACAAGTTTGCTATACGCATCGAATGCAGCACAAATACCCGAAGCCAAAGACTTGGTGCTCTCGTTCTCGGGAAGATCTATTTCTTTTCTGGATATTGGAGTTTCAAGAAGAGCGTAGTCGCTAAGAGAGAGGTGTCTAAGGGGGGTTAGTCACGTGTAATCCGGAAAGGAGTTTCACATCTTCATTTGGAGATGGGATAATAGCTTACTTGTGCAACTTGGAGGTTTGAGACGATAAGCCTCCGAAAGAAGATGCAATTGTGTTAAACTCAACCTGTTTGATGACAGGAGGCTCATTTTCGGCGCCTTGGTGCACCATGTAATCCGACCGAAACAGACCCAGTGAGAGATTCTATATTGTCTCAGCAGATTTTCAGAATGTGTAGGTTTGATCATACCTGGACATATCCTTCTTTTTTGACTTTCAAATGAACTTGCCACAATTCAGCAATAAATTCATCAACCTCTAGAATTCTGCTTCGGGTCAGCCGTTATTGCGTCATTGGGACAAAAATGGGGGGGAAAGAAGATGATTGGAAAAGCGGAAGCCTACTCTTGAACAATATCTCTTAAGAAGTCTTCATCCTGAGCAATAGAAGCATACAAATGGTTGTATGCTCTTTGCATGGACCTAGCCTGCTCAAAACATACTCGAGGAAAGGGGCTGGGAAACAGCGTGACAGGGGCAGTAGTGGCCAAGACACCATGAGGATCTGCCTCGGCGGCCACAAGAGACACCGGCGGCCTTACAGCCAGTCCATGAGCGATGGACCAGTCTTTGATGGTGGAGAGAAGCTGTTTGGATTCCGCAGCTGTGATCTCGGGAGGATAGGAGAGGGTTTCTGAAGGGGATGCCATGTTTTAGCGAATGTGTGCAAAATAGCTCTTGCAAAGGCTTTGCAATAGTTTGGTTGCAGTTCTGGCTGGTCAGGTTAAAAATAAAGTTATTGTGACATTGAAGATAAATGATTTGACATATATAGTTGTTACACAAGGCGGGTGAATTTATGTATGTCAGCTTCCGCTCATTGTCGATCTAGAAGATTTCTAATCCATCAGCCAGGCCATGGTGGGGCATTTAAGGTTATCGATAACGGCGATTTGAGGGGTCTAACCCGAAGAAGTTGTTCGGTGCGGATAAACCATTTATCCCGCTGGCTGTGGATCAACGCGTACGACACTGCGAGTGCTGCGTGCTCTCGCGATTGACTTCGACATTATTCCATTCTCCCCTCCCTCCCTCTCAACCTCAACCCTCTCTTTGGCGGCTCCCCTTCACGAATTGACGATAATACGACCTCTACTATTTAATATATCCCTTCTCGTTAACTCTGGCCTCCTGCTGCCCCTTGTCATCCGTAACGCGCTCGCGACGGCTTTTGTTCCCCATCTACGATTATCGACGATTTTCTCAAGTGCCTACTCACCCTTTCGAGTCAACTCTGTACATTCACACCTGCCAACACTCCTTGACTTGTACTTCCGATATCTTCAACTCCAAGAACAAGCTACTCGCCGTCTCCTCTCTATGCATGCCCTTCTTAATCCCTCGACTTCCCTAATGGTGTACCTCTTTTGAGCTTTCCCCGCCATCTTCAAGGTAAACTTCCCTTTCCGCTGGTTGCAGATTCACCTTTCAGATTCACCGGGTGCGGAGTTGTCGACTTCTGCACGTCCAGACGTCTGTCCTGCCATCCCTTAACACATCCATTTCACGCCTCCATCGTCTTTCTACAACTCCATGACTAACTTCTACCTACCAGGTCAAGGAGCTGTCCTCCGCTGGCTTGACAGACTGTCCACTCCACCGAATCTCGGACTCTCATGTTCATCTTCCATAACATCCGCAAGAATGGACATCGGTGATCCTTGGGACTGGGCTATCGACCGTGTTGTCCAGGAACTCTGCACAGAAAATCGATCATGGCAGCCTCCCACACCCAGTGTTCTGGGGCCAGATCCTGCTTTCTTGGAGAATGCATTGCGACAACAAGAGATCACGGGCATGACCCTTCTTTTGTATGTCGACGACAAAGCAATGAAGGAAGACTTGGGCATCACTGTTATGGGCCGTCGCGCATTTCTTCGGACTGCAATCGCCGAGCTCAGAGTCAGAAGTCTGCAGTACCAAGCATACATCGAAAAGCACTGGCCACGAAGTACAGCCTCACATCACAGCAGAAGTCTCAACGAATTCGTTCCTGAGAACGCACCAGCAATTGAATTTTCGCCAAGAATCCCCCAATTCCCACTCTCTCCTGGCCAAAGCGACAACGCCCCCACCTCCCCGGTTGACAGGCCAGCTCCGAGCAGCGAGCACACTGCGGATACGTCTGATAACAAGAGGCGCAAGTTGGATACCGAAGACCCTGCCAGTAACGAAGATGGCTGGTTTACAGACGCTGCCAATCAGGAAGACCCACCCGACAATGCTTTAGAGGGGGTGAATGGAACGTATGATCCCGAGCCTG
Organism: Lachnellula suecica; assembly: GCA_007825345.1. Taxonomy (NCBI): domain Eukaryota; kingdom Fungi; phylum Ascomycota; class Leotiomycetes; order Helotiales; family Lachnaceae; genus Lachnellula; species Lachnellula suecica. The sequence continues at coordinate 4,292 of QGMK01000739.1, forward strand.
AACCCGAGACTCCATCGAATACCAACGTCAAGAAGAGAAAGCGCGCCGTCCTGGAGTTTGTGGGCGAGATAGACCCCGGTAGAAACCGAGAACTCCTCACAGCCGCAGACTACGTTGTTATCAATGCTCCCGCAGGTCCGGACAAAGTCATTGACGATGACCTCCAGAGCCCCCCCGAACTTCCTGTGCCGGGAAAATCCTACATTGGTGAAGATGGCAGGAAGAGACTCATGCCTCTTGATGCATTAGGCCAGAGTTGTTCCGCAGAGTCGTACGCTTACGCGGACCCACACCAGACATCCCATAACCATGCTCCAAGCTCAGTTCAGACAAATCCAATTGCACCTGTCTCCGCCGATTCGAAGGTCGCCCAGAGAAAGAATTCACGGCTTGTTGAAAACACATTGGCTACGGGCTATCTCGGCAAGCGGAAGATGCGTGTTGACGACATCTTTTACGAGGCTGTGGAAGCCGGTCAAGAACTTCCAGCCAATACCGATAGCCTGGAGTTATCTTTTGGCAATTCCAATATTTCAGCTGGGCGACGTCTCTACGTAAATCGCATGATGAGACATTTTTTACGATCGGAGCCACAGACCTTTTCGCGTGGTGTTGAAGTCTTCTCTGCCGTTGTTCCTTACGACACAAAATATGCTCTCAGGTTTCAGAAGCCTTCTTTCACTTTGTACGCTACATCCGCAAACGGACAAGTCCATGCCAGACGAGAGGAAATTACTTCATGGCCTGAAGTTGACCCCGAGGCTAGCATCAAGAAGCTTTATCCAGCTATCGGGGAGAGTACTGCCACCTTCAATCCACTTGGTCCTGACATGCTCAGTGGCCTTGGATCCTATGATGACTGGGATCCATCTTCTTTGGAAAAGTACCGACTTCTTGAAGGTGGGGATAAAGTTCTTCCCCTTTATGGAGAATCTGACGATGAAAATGAGTATGACGAAGAAACTTGGCGAGAGATCGAAGAAGAGCGAGGTAGCAAGCTCGATCGACCTGAGGGCAAATCCAGAAAGCCATCTCTGGGTATTGAGGAAGTCAACGCAGCTCTCGATCGCGGTATTGCCAGCTTTGTTGCGAAATGGAAAGTAACCCAGCTACCCAAGTTGGAACATAAGGCTTTCAAGTTGTGGAACAAATCTCGGAAGCTCAAGACTTGGAAGTCAGACGTCTCGGCCGCTCGACTGGAGCTCAATCGCATGGAGGGCCGAATCACCAAATTGCGACATGAGATCCTCTTGGACATCTGGACAAGCGAAACTCAGGTCTTGAAGCAAGCTTCCATATTGGAACCAAGCGTCTTCGATCGTGAGGCTTTAGCTTGGAAGATTTCAATTTTGGAGAGAAAGAAGTCTCCGGAAAAGCCATCTCGAGCGGCCTCGACTAAGCCAAAGAAATCGACCATTCGCAGCGATGGCGGCGAAGGCGAAGGGGACTCTCTTGATAGCGATGACAGCTCCGATGATGAGATGGATGATTTCATTGTCGAAGACGATCCTACGGATGTAGAAGAGGAACACGAGCTCGATCTGGCAGATGGCGAGGAGAGTGAGGATGATGGGACAATGTCCGATGGAAGTCTGTCTGAGCCCCAACCAATTCGCAAGACTCCTGTGACAACTCCCGGAGCTGCTGAATCGCTTTCGCCTCCGAGAAGAGCTGTAGAGCCTACACCTTCCACTGCAGAACCCGTTAAGGACGAAGAGCCAACTCTTCCCAAACATCGTCCCGAAGCAATTTCAAGCTTTTCCCAGGCAATTGATTTGACAATTATCTCCTCCGATTCTGGACCAGAAGTTGTCGATCTCATTACTCCGAAAAAGAAAGGCAAGATTAATTTGTTCAATCGTAATAGCCGTTTCGACAGAAACCTAGTTCCATTGGACCTGGATGCTGTCCCTGATAAGGATCATCTCCCTGCGCTAAACAATACTGCAAATATTGGAAAATACCCAAGTCAAGCCTGGGAAGAAATCCAAGATCGAGAGCGCCTTTTGATCTCCATTTTATACCGCATGGAAGCCCCGACAAGAGAACGACTCTTTGGTTTCGTTTTGACCGTAACGGACAGTAAGCTATGGTACCATATGGCCGAGGTTATGTGTTCTTGCAGACATGCCAACCGAGCCGTCAAAGGTATGGATGCGCACACATTTGCGACATTGACCTTCTTCATTCGGCTTTTTGAAGTGTTTGTTGATTGCAAAAACCATCCATACCGCGAAGTGCCGACAGCTAGTATTATTTTGAAGCTTGAAGAGAACCAACAAACATACTTCGCGAGGTTTTGTAAGCTCTTCAAGAAGCTTCCAGGGTACTTCGAGCGCAAATCATCCATTAACGCGCCTTCGTCTACACATGAGGACAAAGTTGTTGCAGACAATCAAACCGATGAAGATGGTGATCCTGTCTCTTCTAGTAGACGGCGACCTCGAGAAACTCTCACGTAAGCCACATTCTGATTTCGATGGCGGCCATGCCATACTAACACTGCGTAGAACTAGTGAAGAGGATGACCTCGACCAAGACACGCCGCGCAAGAAGCAGCGTAAGATCTTCGAAGATGTAAATGCACGAACTCTCCGCGAGATGGATCGATTGCGCCTTGCCGAACAAGAGGAGCGTCGAATAAACCTCCGAAAAACTTTGGGGATAGACGACCAGACCGGCGCGATCAACAATGGGCAAATCATAATCAACGATGCCAAAGCCGACGATGAAGGTTACGTCTACGTCAATTCACACATATCAGGCCGAATCAAGAAGCACCAAGTCGATGGCGTTCGGTTTATGTGGAATCAAATTGTTGGAGATGAAAACATCATGCAAGGTTGTCTTCTCGCTCATACCATGGGCCTTGGGAAGACCATGCAAGTGTAAGTTCCCTCACGTAATATGCCTAGCCACCCGTATTAATTATCAGTCAGGATTACCCTTCTTGTTGCTATCGCCGAAGCATCTGCATCAGAGGACCCCACAGTTTCCTCCCAAGTTCCTAAGGGCCTTCGCAAGCCTCGATCAATGATTCTCTGTCCTCCTGGCCTGGTGAACAATTGGACGGACGAGCTTCTGCTTTGGGCGCCGTTAAAGCCCGACGGCACCAACATCCTTGGAGGCTTCTATGGTGTTAGCTCGGCAATTCTACTTCCGCAGAGGCTCCGATACATCACTCAGTGGTATGAACGTGGGGGTGTTCTCGTTATCGGCTATGAAATGTTTCGAGACTGCATTCACAATAAGAAAACTAGAGCTGGCGATTTCATTCATCAGGAGGTACATGCTCGGGTGAGGAAGGAGCTTCTCGAGGGCCCAAGTATCATTGTTGCCGACGAAGCACACAAGATGAAGAACACTGAAGCTGCGATTACTACTGCTGCTGTGCAATTCAAGTCGTCCAGTCGCATCGCCCTCACTGGCTCTCCGTTATCCAACAGTGTCAAAGAATATCATACCATGATAGACTGGGTGGCGCCCAATTATTTGGGTCCTGCCAAGGAGTTCCGAGCAAAGTATGCCCAGCCAATACATGACGGCCTGTACACGGATAGCACACCAAGCGAACGCCGCAAGGCCCTTAAGATGCTTAGCGTACTGAAAGAAGACATCGCGCCGAAGGTTCATCGCGCAGATATCTCTGTTTTACGCAATGATCTGCCTCCCAAGAAAGAGTTCGTTATCAAAGTCGCTCTAACAGAGATACAGAGAAAGGCGTATTCACATTATGTTCAGTCCATGTTGTCAGGGACTGGCCATGTTACAAAAGATGGAGACATTAAGACGAGTACGCTGTGGGCCTGGCTCGCAATCCTCACCTTGCTTTGCAATCATCCGGAACCTTTCAAGGCAAAACTCAATGAGCGAAAAGATGATGCCAACAAGAAGGAATCTGCAAGAGCTCAATTACCCACCTCAGGTGAAGCTGTTGACTCAGGAGAAGAAATTGCCCAGGACTTCAACGCGCCTGTTTGGAAAGCGGGCGTCTCACAACAGCTTATCAACGAGCAAACCAAGTTATTCGACACGGAGGCTGCCAATATAGAGTCGATTTACCAGTCAAACAAGGTCGTACTTCTTTGCCAAATTCTTGACGCCTCAAGAGAGGTTAAGGACAAAGTTCTCGTATTTTCGCAGTCTCTCGCAACTATGAACTATCTCCAAGCTTTGTTTGCGTCACAAAAGCGAAAGGTTGCCCGGCTCGACGGCAAAACTAAGATGAGCAGTCGCCAGGCCTTGACTAAGGATTTCAACAGCGATGACTCTGAGGTGTATCTGATTTCCACAGCTGCGGGCGGCCTTGGACTGAATTTGTTCGGTGCCAATCGAGTTGTCATCTTTGACTTTAAGTTCAACCCAAGCCAGGAAGAGCAGGCTGTGGGAAGGGCCTTCCGAATTGGCCAGACAAAACCGACTTTCGTTTACCGATTTGTTACCGGTGGGACTTTCGAGGACGTTGTCCACAACAAAACAATTTTCAAGATGCAGCTCGCATCCAGAGTCGTCGACAAGAAAAATCCCATTGCGCATGCGGTGAAGAACCAGTCGGAATTCCTCTTCGAGCCCAAAGACGTGGAGCAGGAAGACCTTACAGAACTAATTGGCATGGACCCTAAAGTCCTTGATCCCATCTTAGCATCTCAGAAGGAACTCTCCACAATCCGAGCGATAGTTCAGACTGATACATTTGAGAAGGATGACGATGACAAGCTTACCGCCGAGGAGCAGAGAGAGGTCGATCAGCTGCTTAAAGACAAAAAGTTGGAACGATCCGACCCGAAAGCTTACCTTGTGATGATGGCTAAGCGGAATCGGGTATTCGCAGCACCACGCCCAAATCCAGCCGCCATAAATCATTCGGTCCCCTCCAATCATGCTGGCCCATCGAACACCCAAAATTTCATTCCACGTCAAGGATATCAGCCCATGCCATCCGCAAGACTCAATGGCACAAAAGGCCATGCAAGCGGATTGGCCCCACCCTCCAAAGGCGCGGCATCCATAGCCCATCAATCTCCCACACCCACACACGGAAGTTTTGATAATGCAGCACGCACGCTTATTGCTCCGCCGCCACATAGGCCCAAGCCTGCCAATACCGACCCTGTAGGCGGAGGAGCCCCAGCTATCAAGCCACCCTTGAAAGTCCTGCCGAGCTCCGGACTTTTCTCCACTGTAGAAAGCCCTGCGATCAAGCCACCCCCGAAAGTTCTACCGAGCTCCGGACTTCTCTCTACTGTAGAAAGTCCTGCGATCAAGCCCCCAGGAAAAGTTCTGCCAAGCTCCGGCAACTCCTCTAGTGTAGAAAGCCCTGCTATCAAGCCTCCAGGAAAAGTCCTACCGAGCTCCAGCAACTCTTTAAGTGCGGAAAGCCCTGTGATCAGACCTCCAGGAAAGGTTATGTCAAGCTCCGGCAACTCTTCCGCTGCAGTAAGTCCGGCTATCAAGCCTCCAGGAAAGGTTCCAACAGCAGCTGTATTTGCTACCACAAATGCCACTCCGAAATCGTACTCTGAATTCTTCGAGTCATTGCCTGAATTGCAGGGAAGGGGGCGTGATTCAGACACAATTGCCGCGAGTCCAGACGTTCCAGGTCCTCGTAATAAGGAATCTAGAATTGTTCCCCCTTCTACACCTCATCAAGGTCGCGATGCCAACACTGATCGGACTAGCTCCGTAGCATCTAAACGGCTACCTGAAACTGTAGCACCACAGGATTCGCGTTCGAGCATTACTCCAGGCTCGAAAGGCTTTGGAAATAATGTTAGTAAACCTCAATTGTGTAATCGTGATGAATAAACGTTCTAACCCAGATACAGGAGCTCCATTCTGCCTTTGCCGGCGCAGCGAAGAAGCCGTTCACAGGGTCCCGCGACTCATTAACCACAGACGCGAGCCCCGCCAGCAGTCTAGAGGCAAACGACATCACAAAAGTAGGAACTTCACAGCATTATTCAGATCATCCTATTCCGCCCTTGAAAGAAATTCAACCTACGAATAAAGCAACAGTTGCTGGGAACAAGGAGTCTCAAGTACAAACGGCATCTGAAGCAAACCAGATTCAGCCAGCGCAATCTCAGTCAATTACCGAAGTTGGTACTGCCACTGGCACTTCGTCTTCGTTAGAGAATGATGCTCCTTCGCCAAATTCTCGAATTATGCGTGCATTCACTTCACTGATGCCGTGGAGCTCCTAGCGCTGACATATTCAAAATAGTCCGACATGTTCGCTGCGATGAGCCGACGGCCGGTCCCCTCCTTGAAAACCCCCGTAGTTCAGTCCTCCAAAGGCGAGAGTAGCAGCAAACGATATCAAAACCCTCGTCGTGATGAAGACGCACGGGAGGTGCAGCGCGTTAAAGAGAACAGACGTCTTCGATCAGGCGAGACCAAAACACCCTCGAGGCTTCCAGTCTGGGCTCAGGAAGAGCTAGACAAAAAGAAAACAAACAGTTCTGGCCCTCCTCGATATTCCCGCGCCTCATCCACGGCCACTTCCACAGCAAGTCCTTCATCACGAAAGGCATGATCTTTACATCACACATCTTTCTTTCCTGTACATCATTAATTTCCTTGTTACACATCACATCACTGGCATCATTCTCCAAAGGTTTACGACGCACATATGGGAGGATTCTATTAGAGCATTATTTTTTGCGAGTATGGCGTTAAAGGGAAACAGCGGTAGATACCCATGGTTTAGCGTTCTGGTTGCACATAGCGCGTGGAATTCAGCGGGCGGGTTCTGCTTTGCTTTGATCGGGATGGATGATGGTGGCGGAGATGGGACGGTCTGTACGTGGGAAAGGGGTAGTAAATAATCATCATGCTCTTGTCATCATTTTCCTTTTTTATTGTGACGTGATAAACCGATTCTTGACTGTGCGGTATAGCCACAGTGGCAAGGAAGCCGGGTCTAATTAGACTTGAGGTCCAAGATCGTGTAGCATGATTGAGCGAACTGGAATTTCAGTTGAAGGGCCGCTGCACCCGGCATAACGTCGCCTTTGCTTTCAAGGTCGTTCTTCTAATACCTGACTACAAACTGGGATCCCTACAGCCGAAGCAGCTTCAGGCTTTTGCCGGAAGAGATCCGTACACTCCTAGAGGCTGGGCCAATACTTACAGCAAACTCACTGGCTCAAAGAGTCGACACTTTTCATCCACCTCCTCCATGTCCCACATTTGGTTTGTATTATTCCAGTCCACCCAATCCGCTGGCAGGGTGTTGGTGTACCAAAACCTCACAATATGTCGACACCAAGGCCTCTTTCCTCTCCTCTTCCACACGCGACTTCCCAGGGTTCATGGTTGTATATATGCCAAGTTTCAGTTCCCTGCCACTACCGCATTAACGTAAAAATAAGACCATGTAAATGTCTTACTAGATATGAGACTTTGTTATGGTCTTGTTTTTTTGATGCAATACGGTACTTCTCCTTCAAATAGTTACAGAAACGTCACCACCACAAAGGCACAATAGCACCCGTAAACTGCTACCTTTCATGCACGGAACTCGCTTGAACAGCATACCGCGACGCATCTTAGCAACGACTCAAACTCCACAGATCCGGAGTTCGTATCCTTGGTTGAGGGCTTGAACAAGAAACAGACTTGGCCTCTGCGTTGCTCACGGCTGCTCCGATACCGAAGTCAACGAGACGCAGCCCGGTCCTTCTGGGCGCCGCAGCATCAACGTCCTGAGATTTCTGAGAAGTCGTATCATGAGAAGTGGACGACCAACTGAAATGGCTCATCTGTCTGAGTGAACACCTTTTATCTATGTTTATTCTACTTCGTGAATTCGAGACAGCCCGGGCGCCACTGTGAACTGCGGGTGGGACTCGGACTGCGGGTGGGACTGGAAAGGGGCTCAAAAGCTGTCCATGTTGCAGCATGATACTTGAACTGGACTGGGCGCTGCTTCTTCCAAGGCTTTTCCTACACAGTGGATGCGATGGCGTGCAGACAGTCTGCCTGGTCTCGCCCCCTCCCACTGTTGCAGCATGCCTAAATTATCTTGCATCCAAGAGATAAATCGAACGCATGGGAAGAGAAAGAGGTTTCATTCGATTGAGCTTAGAGTCTCTTCCAGCTGGTCGAGCATCCTCTATGAAAACCACGAAGCCGTGCTGGCACCGTTGACGTATCAAATGCATGTGCATCGAAGGAAGGAACTCTGTAGACCCCTCAATCCGTTGAGAGCACTGTCGAAGAAACCATAGCCAGGCAAAAGGTGTTGAGAAGCTAGAAAGAAAGGAAGGAGCTTTTGGCAGTTTCTGTTTTGTTGGGACTTTTCAAGGGAAGTTGCGGGCGTTGTGTTAGTGTTGATGACCTCGAATGGTGACTGCTGCAGCGAAAAGAAGTCCCAAGTTTCAGTTCAAACAAGTCACAAGCACAGTCAAGGGAAGCCATGATGATTAGAGGAATGCCATTGAGAAATTCCTATCTGATGTACAGTGTGATAAGCCCCATGCCTGCAAACATCCTCAAACCCAAGGAAAGAAGACCGTTCCGAAGACCTAGACAATACACTGCGCCCCAAACACCGTTACAAATGCCATGATGTCAAGAGCCAGAACATGCCAGAAGAACATCTAAGCCTTGAAGAAGCGCTTTGGGTGGAGGTTCTTGAAACCTGAGAAGAAAGAGTGTTAGCGACGGGTCATGATGATGGAGGAGGAGGAGGAGGCAGGGACATACCGAAGGTGTAAGTGTTGCCGTTCTTGCCAAGGTTGTCAACATTGTAGGTGAAGGATCCCGACTCGCGGTTGGCGTAGGTCGCAGCGATGCCCTCATCGGCCTTGTTCCAGACGAAGTGAAGAGTGGCGCCCTCCTTGGAGCAAGAAATGTCGCCATGGTATGGGAAATCGCCGGAGATGGGGGCGGAACCTTCGCAGGCTGGGGCTTCGCCGACGAGGCCGTTGGAAACGCTGAGAGAGACCTTGTCACCGGGCTAGAAACAGTGTCAGCAAGGTGAAGACTGAAGATGTGTGGGATGTGGAGTGACATACAGTGCCTTGACCGCTGATGCCGAAGACGCCAGTGGCTTCGCTCGCAGCAGAGGCGGCGGTGAAGAAGGTGGCTCCGGCGAGGAGAAGGGTGCCGACGGTGAATTGCATGTTGACGGTTGGAAGAGAGATGATTGAGTGTAGAAGTTGATGGATGTGTGTGTGCGAGGATGTGGATGTGTGAAGATGTTTGAAGTTGTTGATGCGAGCAAGTGTTGTGTGTGTGAAGATGATGTTGAATGATGGAAGAAGAAGAGAGCGAGAAGAGGGGAGAAGCTCTGCTTATATACCCTGGGGCCTCCCCTCTCGCTCTTTCCACGATTCTGGTGAAACTAAGGTCTCTACAGCGACGGGGTGGGTGTTCTTACCTCCCGCGTTTATGTTGGCGTGTAAATGGCTGTATGCTCCTTCCTCCGGGGAACAGACTCGCACCGACACAGCACAGGAGAATGACGGAACGCAAACCTTCATGAAAAGTGGGAAGCCACGCCTCATTAATAAACATAACATCATGGAAATTATTCCCTTGGCATTATCGAAAGGAAAGTGCAGAGAGCAAGAAGGCGACTTCCAGAAGTAGGAGGTATCACCATACGATGTTGCTTGGTTCTGGCTTCAGCAAGCAATGCTCGAGACGGCTGTGGTACATGCGTAGAACATGAAATGAAAACACCCACAAGAGGCTCTGATGCTCTTTCAAAACGCATGTTCATAGATGTTCGTTCGTTGCCTTCTCTTGGGCTGGGAGGGCTCCAAGCTCGAATTCGAAGACCACCGGGCCTCATTTCGGTGACTGTCTCTTCACTTAGACTTGGGAGCCATGAGCTATCGCAAGTAGAGCTAAAGATAGACATATGTATGGCTTGAGCAAGTCTGAGCACCTCTGAATCTAAGGAGTTGCTTTGGATGGTTCTGGTGGTTCAGAATTGGATAGCTTTGACAATCACCAGAACGACCTTAGAAATGTGACTAGCTTTATCAAAACATACTCTTTAGCATTCATTTTGCAAGCAGCCCTGGTAAGATCGTCAGGAATGCGATACCATACATGATCTCTCCTCCGTCGACAGATTCGACTTTCGCTCTGGGACGCTCCTTCCCACTGGCAATGATTGCGAGCACCTCTCTCGTCCGACGGTGCATTTGCGAAGAATCACCAGAATAATAAGAAAGAGATGCCCTTTCCAGATCAAGCGGCTTTGCTCTAAGCCGGAAATCAGCGTCACTATCTCAGGACATCAAAGCAGACCTCATGGGCGGCGTGCTGGCCAGTACATCAAAATCCACCTCTCCATCCGGCCACAGAGGCAGATTTTGAACCAGCCAGCCACCCATCGCCACCCGGTTATGCTGTATGGCCTTCCACAGAGCATAGTAAAGCAAGCGCTTTTGATGTGGTAATCGTATCTCGGGTTCGCGATCAAGGAAGAACTGCGCGGCTTCGGCGCTGTGTTCTCGCGAAGAGCGTAGTGACCTCAGATTCGAAGAATCCTGCATTATCCCCAATTAGTTCTGTGAGTTACAATAGATGGGCGGGACGTACGCTTACTTGACGAAGACGTAATGTCTCGATGTCACCTGAGCGCACCGCTATCGCAATAATGTGCGAGACAATGTCTAAGGCAAGCTTAACAGATCAATCTTGAGAAGTTCTACCGAGTATCTGACATTGTTTACTTTACAAAAGCTTCTTAGGTACTTAAAGATGTGGATTGAAGGAGTGCTGTGCTCCTTCAAGTCAGCCAGTACCAGTCTCTACAACAACAATATTCAAGCTGGATGATGTTGTCAACTCCACAGATACTTGCCTAATATTTCAATTGATACCCGTGGGCCTAGAAAACATACTTATATTATTTTCTCGCAAACGCCTCATCCATCAATCATACGACTGACGAACTTCCCGCGCAAGCGACTTATTTACCATCCTTCCCAACGCCATAAGACATGCAGATTTTCCATCCATAGCAGCAGCGCCTAACCCGTCTTCGCCTTCTTCTTCGGTCGCTCCTCAGCGTCACTCGCACCGCCCTCCTCATCATCACTGCCCGAACTCGAGTGCGCGGAGTCGAACTCCTCAGCAACATCACTATCGCTATCCGACTGGAAATCCTCATCCGCACTCTCGCTATCCTCGTCCGCACTGCCCCTGTCTGCGCGCGCAGCAACGACCTCCTCGTCGCTGCTGGCGAGTTCTTCTGCTCGGAGGGCTGCCTTGAGGATAGCGCCGCTATCCTCATCAATCTCGTTCTTAACGCGAAGGCCCTTGATTTTGAAGAAGCTCTCGAGCGGTTTCTGCTCCTCCCGGTTGATGTTGGAGAATTGCGACTCGCCGCCTTCCTTGAGGTCGACGGTGATATCAAATGTGCGACTAGCACTTACTGCCCCTCCAACACGCGAGAAAATGACCGTCTTGACTTGCTCGTACGCGATGTAGGTTGCTGGCTTGGGTACGAACATGAAGGCTTTCTCTAGGCAGTACAGGAAACCTTCGCTTGCCTTGATCGAGCACTTGATGCCAAATTGTTGGTGGTGACTACATGTTATTAGTACAGCTTCACATAAAACGGCATTACCAAAGGGAACTCACCTCAGGAAATCCTTTGCAGGCTGGTTAACCTTCTTTCCTGCAAGACCACGGAAAACCTGGGTGACTACTTGATGTAAAGGCTGCTCGTAACGTGGTAGCAACTTGTCCTTGTACTTCTGGTTCATCAACTCCTCCGTCATGTTCAGGTCGATCGTAACCTCTTCGTCCTTCTTGAATTGCATGACCAGGAAAGGATATCTCGTCTGACCTTGTCGAAGGGGTGGATCAAGACCAATGCAGACCATAAAATGCAAGTCGTCGGGCTTTGGCAGGACCATAAACTTCTTGATGTGCTCGTATTGAATCTTGTAATCGTATGTCTTGCCGCGAAGTCGGAAGGAGTTTTCGTACATATCGATATCGAATCGTCCTCTGCAGAAGGTTAGTAAAGTAAGAACGAAGAGGCCAGCCTCGGCAGAAAGGCATACCTAGGAGTAAGATGCAAAACATCGAGGAAAGTAGCAAAAGTATCTCCAGCAACCTCTCCGATCTCCGCCTTATCCATAAGCGTATCATAGAACAAGTTCGCCGCATTCTGCTCCTCCTCCGCCTCCGCATCACTAGCTGCATCCTCGCCTTCCAACGCCTCCTTCTTCGTCGTAGTCCCCGGAATATAAAACCTCATCTCAACCAACTGATCCTTGCCCGCACCCGCCTTCTTTCCCTTTCCCCTCGCACCTCCCAGCGCTCCATTGGTGCCCGTATCATCGCCATTCGCAGGCAGCGAGAACTCGACCGCGACCTCGTTCTTGCCCGCCAGATTCGTATTCGAGATCTCCGAGTAGGGGATCTCAAACGCAGGCCGGTTCTGCACGTTGAACGCCAGCTCCGCCTTGCCGAACTCGCCCTTGCCCCAGTTCCAGCCGCGCAGCGCGTGCTCCTTGTGTTCGAGGTTCGTGCTGTACCAGTTCTTGAAGATCTTGCCTAGGCGCTCGAAGTCCTGTCTTTTGTTAGACCGATGTCTGCCTTTGGCGGGGTGGGAGTATGACTGACCTCTTGCGCAAATCCATCGAGCTGAACAGTGCCGGAATTTCGGAGGAGGATCTTGACTTCAAAGCCTTTCGCCGCCCGACTCCATCCTGCGCCACCGATATTGCTGTGATCAAGCGTGAAGGTATCGCCGCCCCCAGATGGCTTCCATCCGAACCCCGTCTCCGCGAAACGGCATTTCCCCGAATCTCTGGAGAGATCGAGGTAGATATTATCGAAGCTTTCCCTGTTGGATTGCATGGTGGTTAGCTTCTGGGTTTGGGGCGCGAAAGGTTGAGGTTTGTGATGTAGAAAATTGGAGATGTTTACGCGAAAGGATGATGGTGTCTTACATTGCAGCCATGCCGGTGAATTTACTGGTCGGATTGAACCTATATGATACGTATGCTGGTGATTGCTGCAGGTTGCCGTGAAGCGCGTGAAGTGTGAGCAAACGCGATTTCTGTCGCGCCGCTTGCACTTTCACTTTCGCCAGGCCTAAAGGGGTTTACCGCTGATGGTCAGCACTTTAAGGGCTGGACAGGACAGGGGTTTCGATTTCTGATACTTGCAAATTATATGAGTTTTTTATTTACGATTCATTCCATATATCATTCTATTCGAGCCTCAGGGATCTTGACTCCTAAGATCCGTTGTAAATCGTCACATCTTTCCTCGAATGCTTCTTTAAGCGGCAGCTTTCGGGTATCAACCTTGGTGACGTCTATTGTACGCCTTCAAATTCCAGAGAAATGTACAAAAGAGTAAGAGTAACATGTCTAATGTCCTATGCCTTTTCTGAGGATATCGAATTCTGGCACCAGAGCAAGAGAAGATTGATTTCCAATACTCATAACAAGATTTTAAGGCACGACTGATCATGGAACTGGCTGAATAGGAACAAGTTTTCAAGCCATGAGAGCGTATTAAGTTTGACATGCTGTCATTATTTATGTCGCATAATTACAGTTGCCCGAACCATCATCCCTCCTCCAGTACCACTGCTCTTCATACACTCGCCGCCCCCTCACCCCTCACTTTGTCCTCATCCCAGCTAGATCCAACGCTCATCCCCTCCTTCCACAC
>QGMK01000740.1:0-17949 GCA_007825345.1 Lachnellula suecica
TTTCCAAATTCACATTCTCCCCATGTTTCGCCATTTGCACCCCTCTCCAAACGTCTCTTTACCCACCTTTTCTTACCCTCTCCCTCCCACTTCCACTTGCCATTCCACGCAATCGATCTCATCTGCACTCCCGTGGCATCAATCACTTCCACTCTTGCACCAAGCTCACCCAGTTGTGTCACCCATCTTCTTCGTCTGCTTTCATCCAAAAACAACAATATCATAACGTAAAGCTTGAGGACAACCAGGATGCCTTTCAGGACAACCACTGCCGTCAACGCCCTGCTGAGACTTGGAGACATTGGTTTCACCTGATCAGCCGGTATGGCTCGGGTCACGATGCCGGTCGGAATAGATGGTAGTGGTGGCTGGAGGGAGCGTTAGATTCGTGACTGGTCCATGGACTGGGTAGTTCGACTCACCATGCTGGGCCCGGATTATAGGTACGCTGGTTCTCAAATTTCATTTCTGTTTCCTGATTTGACTTGGACACATCTCATTTTTCACATGGGAATTAGAGTTTACTTATATGTTGATCACATTTTGTTAAGTGAATAGTTGAATGTAGCGCCCAGTCCAGGCACTCACTATCTACAGTGGGTAGCTCGCCATAGTGGTCTCGTGATCCTAAGTTAACCGCGTCACAACCAAATATCCGCAACCAGCAAAGCCTTACCTCTACCCTTTCTGTAAAGGAGAGGAACAAGCCAACTCTTATCTTTGATCTTTTCTTCAAAAGAGTGGCCGATCACCTCAGTTTCCATAGTCTCTCTCTAGTCCTGACCGGCTTCATCCGTTGCATCGCTGGACAATTGCCCAACTCAATATCCTCCCACTCATCCTTCTTCTTCCAGAGCCCATCTCCGTTTTCCCACCTCCAAACCATAGGCCCCTCATTTGACAAACCCTCTTTCGGAAATCGTTGTGGGCCTGTTTCTTTTATTGCTGAAGCACATACCCGCAGTTGCGCGGCGCCTGCTGCCTTTCGTTGGCGTCTGCTTTGAATTATGGCACAGATCATGACGATGGCTGTGAGGAATATGAGGACACAGATGGCGATTAGAAAAATTGCGGCTTGTTCCCAGGGTGAGCTTTGCGCAAGCTCGGTCGTGTCTTGGAAAGGGTTGACTGAGTCCATGGTTATAATTGAGAGTTCTGAAGATTTTGTTGGACTTTCGATTCTTGTGCTTTCTCCTTTTGGGTGTATTTGGTAGAGATGATTATGGCGAGGTGCGATTTTGCTTTATACATTACTCAATTTCAAAATGGACTGGGCCAAGTGGTAGTGGGACTTGCTAGGAGGTAGTTCCCGCAAACTTGTTCGTACTACATGCACTTATTTAGAATACCCGCCATCACTCTTCACACTGAGCCCTAACCTGCCCAATCACGTTTTTTAGGATTTGAGGCGGTTTCTTCACATCCGGTTGTCTGTTCGATTTTGTCAGCTCTCCCTGTTAAAGATATGATTTAGAGTTTCAATTCAAAAGCGTAACAGAATTGTAATTGCGGGGTAGTTCCCGGAGCTGGTCATTCTTGGGGCACACAACTAGAAACACTAGGTAGGATGGCTAGCCCTGGGCTTTTTGCATCAGCTGATGCTGTATTGTCGAAAGATTCTTAGTCGTACTGCTAAATCCCGTCTCGAGTAAAGCTGCCCATCTTTTTAGCCGAAGATGTACTTCCACCTATTACATAGGTGACCTATGTAATATTTGACACCCTCCTCTTCTATAACTGACTGCACCATCCCCATCTCCCTTCTCATCTAGAACCGCCAACCGCTAACTTGGTAGAATTGAAGTGTGCGCCAGTTGCGCGCGGCAATTTCCTCAAAACCCCACTACCAAGCGCCTTATTCTTCCTCCTGATCCCCCATTTCCACCCGAATCTCTTCTTCGTTTCCCATTCCTCTTTCAATCAAAACAGTTCCTCCCACCACGTCCCATACAAGCTTAAGGATCTAAGCGACGAGAGGGAAAGCGATACCAGTCCACAGAGACGTCCCAATGAGCGAGTGCGCGAGGGAGCTGATGCAGAGAAAGCCCTTTTATTAGTTTGTGCGTGTCGATGGTGTATGGACCTGACAGAAATAGGTGGTGTGTGTCGACTCCCATGTTTCTGGAGGTGCGAGTTGAATCGAATGGAACTGGGACGGTCAGAAGGTGGTGGTGTAGATTATGATTAAATGGCCGGCGAGATGGACGAGGTTGCTGCTCGTCCTCAGGTATGGCGAGTGTATACTAGCGTTGTAGTATCGATTGTGTATTCACAACATTTACGTCTTTGGTGTTTTGTTTTCGACGGGGAGGGATGTTGCCCCACTATCTTTGGTAGTAAAGTGTTGTCATTTCTGGGCGTCCTTTGCCCATGCCGGAGCAGTGTACCTTCAAAATCCGTTAAGCCGCCGACAAATCGCACCACCTCATCATTTACTCTCTCAGCTAGCCATACTCATCTCCCTCCTCATAAAGAACCACCAATCTCTTCTTACACAGGAAATTATCGGCTCACAGACCCAGCTATCGCCCTTGCGAAAGTGCCGCTTCTCTTCCTCCCAGAGTCGAATCCAGACCACATCTTCCTCCTCATCCTCCTCGTCATCCTCCTCGTCCTCTTCATTAATGCGGTCATGTGCTTCCAATGCTGTAATATGTGCAGCCTGGTATCTGTATCTATCCCATAGCCGCAAGCTGATGGCACACAAGAAATCCACCGCCAGAATAGTATAGATGATGATTTTGGTCAAGCCCATGGGTGCAGTAGTTTGATGGGAATAAAGGAGGGCTCTTTCGAGTCGACTGAGGGGCATTTCTGGACTGTCTGCTAGTGGAGATGTGTGGTATGTGAGAGGTGTTGGAAGTCGTATAGGTAAGCGTGCGTTTTTGTCAAATTGATGGCAGGTCAAAAAATATGTTTCTGTCTCTTGAGAAAATGAATAATGGAGGAAGGATTTGTATTGCAGGTAGTAGAATATTTCTATTTCTTACCCAGTCCATATTGCACCTCCCGTTTGGTTGCCGGCACTAGTCCGTTTTTGAACTGCGACATAAGTGACAGTTTTAAATTATCACAGCATTATTAGATGCTAATTTAATTCCCAAAGAGAGCTTATGCTACATTTCGAAATTGCATGTAGAAAAACAAGAAGCTTTTGTTGAATCTATTGCATTATCCCCTTAGCAGTGTTCAGCGTTGCCGGCCATCTTTCGCCCCTTCTGAAGCTATAACCAAATATTTAAATCAATAAAGATTAAACTCAGTATATTATAATGATCGATGTTTCCAACTTTCTTTCAATTTTAGTATATTTTATTAAGAGGCGGGCGAGAAATCATTTCTGTGTTTGGGCCGGCAATGCTGAACACTGCTAAGGGGATAGATTTAAAAAATCGCAACTTACCCCGCGTTTCAACCCTGCAAAGTGGAAGCCGTCCCATACCAAGGTTCAATCAGTCTAAAAACAAAACTCCCAATCAATGTCCGTTCACTAACCCAAACGAATTTCTGTGCCGCACATCGACCAGATATCTGACGTATATTGAATCAAAAAGTGATAGAGTAATTTGAAGTGACTTTGTTGCATATCGTACTGCGGGATTACGTACTCTGTCAATACGTACCTGAAGGCTTCTTACTTTTTGGACGGATGTCCCAGCACACTTCGTAGGTTGGAAAGAATTCTTATTGCACATCGACCGGAATCATTGACGTAGAAAGTTATTTGTCGGGGGTCCTTATTGTACCCTTGCAGCCTTTCTCTGAATAGCATCATCTTTCGCCCATATTTGATATACGAAAAAAAGCTCCTCCAACTCAGCAGCTTACACTTATCTTCTACCCCTGTTCTTCCTCAAATACTCGCCCATCCCAAAGTAACAGAATGATGAGTCTGGAGAGCTGGCACACTAAGGTTGCTGAAGAAATACTGAGATGGCGCTTGATATCCGTGGAGAGGTTACGGTTCAATTTTGGAGTCAAAAAAATAGAGAAGCGCACAGAATAGGGTTTCCTAAAGATGTATGCTATGTGATCAGTCCTAAAAACGTATTATCACATCAAAACGCCCAATTTGTTCTGTTATTATGTGATCATAAACGGGAGTGGGAAGTCCGTCGAGTCTAAGTGTTCCGCCCGGCCCAGCAAGATTGTACCTGCTCCCACCCCAGTCTAAAAATCGATCAGTCCGAATAACAATCGAATTTCATATTTAAACCCTTTCATTTTCCTGCACCACACAATAATTTTCCGACTCAAAAACATACAAAACACTTTCACTTTCCCGCACTTCGAAATTATTCCAAGCACAAACATATACCAAACACACAATGTCTTTCGGTCTTGCACCAGTCATCCCGACGCAAACTTATCGACTAGAACAGGAAAGAATGACAGGCACCGAACTCCCGCGCGAGCGCTCCGAGGACGCGCCGCCAACACCAAAGACAAAGGAAAGGAAGAGTCGCTGGTCAAGTCTGATATCGTTCTTTCGGTCCCGCAGCCGGAAAGCAAATAAGGAACCTCGGGTATATCGGAGGGTGGAAAGTATGAGCGCGGATGAGGACAGTGACCTGCCGGATATAGATGCATATTGGGGCGGCCTTAGCAGAAATAACCTTCCCCAGGAGTGGCGGGATCCGAGAGATCTCAGAGCTTCACCCATGTATTGAGAAGAGATGTCATTGTGGGAATTCCACATACGGGCCCCGGCTCCAATCAATGCTGTTCAACCAATCTAAATCACTCATATCATCTGCCATGCCTGTCCACATTAAGCTTGCCTCGTCGGCTGACCATGCACCTTGTTCCGTACTGGTCGGGAGTGATTCTTGTGGCGGCGGAGGCTGAGGAGGCTCGAAAACTTGCTCGAGAACGCTTCGGATCACTTTGGAGATGCGGCGACAGAGCTTGTAGTTTCCGGCGGAGGGTTTTATCCATTCGAGGAAACCAATCATTAGACTCAAGCTTTGGACGACTTCGGCTGTGGGCAATCTTTCTGCGGCGGTAACGGATTGGGGGTGCTGGGCTTGTTTAAGGAGGGAGGCGCAGAGGATACCTGTAGAGGGCATGCCGTAGCACATTATCTGTTACTGTGTAAGTTGTACAATTCTTTAGGATATATTGTCAGGCAAGATGAAATGGATTCAAGACTTACGATGTAATCGTAATCGTACATTCGGCCCCGAGAACGATCCCTCTGTACCCATAAAAATACGACAAAATCCACTATTTCCTTCGAAACTTCCAGTAACTTCTGCTTGCTTTCATGACCCCGCTCGTGGGACAATCTCTCTAGGAGAAAATTCACTCGAAGGTTATCGAGACGACCAAAGAGATATCTCCACATCTGACGATCATTTCCTATTGCTTCAAGACTTTGTCTTGTTGCTTGCAAGTCAATTGGAACCTGAGCATATATCTCGAGGTTCTTTCTTTTGAGGGCACTACTTATGTATCAGGGTGTATTTATCGGCGTGAACAAAGGTGTGCAACTAACTTGACACGGTCCATGGAAAACTCCTCTTGATTGCCTATGAATAATTCTAAGATCTCGTCTTGAATTATCGCCGAGATCAACATCATTCTAGACACAGTCGCACTGTGCACGATGTCTTGTGTGTTCCCTGTTCGTCAGAAAGTCGGAGTTAGCATGGCTTTCGAAGCGAAGAAAAGCAAACCGGGAATAGTTTGGGAGCAAGTACTTGGAAGTACCCCGAAGTAAGAAGTATAACTCAACTATGACTTAAGCCTGGAAGGTGTATTTTACAAGGAGCAGATGATACTTACATCCGTTCTCGTCCAGATTGTCGATTTCGGCCTGCAGAACATTCCCACCTGCCAAGAGAGCCTCATCACTGATGTCTAACGGGAGAGGACAAGAATAGTACCGACGACTCAAAGCTGGAGGTCTACCTGTAAACTGAATTCAAAAAGTTAGCACTGCGTCTTGAGGAATGACTAGAAAATATGGCAATGGCTCAGGAGCCGTGAGACATTGAAACCGTACGAGAAAAGGAAGCTCACCATGGCTATTTCCTTATCCCCCCAGAAACAGCTAACGCTTAACCTTTTCGTCATTTCGGATTGTATAGTAACGGTCGGGGTTCCCTAATGGACAAATTGGCATGGTAACTTATAGGGAGAGGGGCTAGGATGCGAAAGTTCGCGAAAAAGACTCCCGAAAGGTTCGGCCCCTAAAATCACGAAAAAAAGAGGCAATTCTTGACGTACCTGGTAGCAATGCAAACCCAGAGCCGTCGACATAGCCCACAGATCGTGATGAAGTCTCCAGACAGAAAGAGCTCAAGTCTCAGTCAGTAGCAGGTTTTGCGCTGGGATAGAAAACTCACTAGAATCACCATTTATAACAGTTTCTAGCAGAAGATTTTTATACAAAAGATTGCAAATCAACCAATTGAGCGAGTCCTTGCACAAATCCATGCAAGTTTCGACGCAATTTTTGAACATAGCAACGTAACCTTTTTTATCCATTCTCGACTCACCATCTCCAGAGAACAGGGTATCTTTCTCTCCAAGAGACAAAGCCCCATAAGCACACGCAGAAAAGATGATTCCCAAACCCTCCCACCTCGAGTTTGGCCCAGAGAACGATGCTTTCCACTCTTCGAGTGGTTCTGGCTGAATGAGTGGAGTTGAAGTATTCTTTGTAATCGCCCTTGCTACGCCAATGAGCTCTTCTGCTGACGCTTGGGGTAGATTGCCATAGGTCTCCCTAAGCGTTTCAAACATATGTTTCAGAAGAAGTCTTGGGAAACCAGCTTCACTAGAATTCGTTTCGTAATGATCCAACAGCAACTCGCACGTGGCAAAATTTGGAAACTTCTTGAGTACCTCTGCGCCCCGAACACAATCCGGGACAGCAGGCCTGGAATTGATCATATCGTCATAGAAATCCTCTTGGACTCCTTTCAATCCATTGTTTACTTGGTGGATGGTAGCTGAGAAGCTAGTAGATCCAAAGAACCCCGCTGAACCGTGGCTCCGATGAGAAGGAGAATATACATTGGTCGAGTTCAGAGTCCCTATAAGAGGAGTGGTCGCGGGGTTGAGAGGACTTGGCGGCTGGATGTGAGCGCGGGGTTTTACTTTGGTGGGGGACTGCCCTGTCATCGGAGCGTCGAGGAAGATACAAATGTTCGGAGTTTGACGCTTCCGGCATCTCGAACACACGGACGCCGTAGAAGTATTATCACAGCGCGTTTTTGCCTTTCGACACGGTTCACAGGCCGGTTGAAGTCCATTTCGGCGTCGTGTTGGGTGGACTTCGGTATTCGTTCTAGATAGCGGCATTATGAATTAAACCTTCCGCAATATAGAAGGTAGTTTTGCTTACATGTAAAAAGAATTTCAACTCAGGTGAGGAAGTGATGCAGTTTAAGTAAGGTCGGAGTTAGCCGGGGTTCTCGGGGTAGTTTTGTGAGGAATAGTGGGGGAAGCAAGCCTTTCGGGGTTCTCGGGGTAGGGAAAAGCGGGGCGGCATAGGCCAGCACTCCGTGGGAGAAGTACTTGTACGTAAATGAAATTTATGCTGCAGGACTCCAAGCAGCTACAATGTATTTCAGTCCTTTTTCCCTCCAATTTTGCCAATATTCCTTAGTCCCACGATCCCTATGACAAAAGAAGCCAGTGTCCACGCAAATAACGCCCAGAAGCTAGCTCTGTAACCTTCAAGGAGTGCTTGAGGTGACCTCGCGTCCGTATAGCGTGATTTATTTGTGACATTCGTCGATATCACAGACAGTATACAAAGTCCAATCGAAATTCCCAGCTGCGAGAATGTATTAAATACCGCGCCAGCCAATGCCTGAGTTTTGGTAGGGAAGATCTCAGTCACGATGAGCGTCCCGATGGTGAGCGTGACGTCGACACTGAGCGGGGTGAGTAGCTGTGCCCAAAACTCGCAATACCAATACGGCCATCCCGGATCGGCAATTGCCATGAGAAGAGGTGCAATAGCACAGAGTATGGTCAATGTGAGCAGAGCGGCCAGAACCGAAATCTTGTTGATGAGCATTCCGGAGAGGACGCATAAACCCGTGCCGATGGCAACTTGAGGCAGCAGACGTACAGAGGTCTCGATGGCGGAAAGAAGCTGGATTTTCTGAAAACTGCGCAAGCTTAGCTGTTGCGGAAATTATTGGCGCAGACATAGACTTACAACAGACTACAGAAAAGTCCCATACAGGTCACGACTGCATTGGAAATGAGAGCCATGAGGCATACGCTTGTAAATGACTTCTTCTTCCAGAGAGAATTTGGCATGAGAGCAACCTTCTGTTGCTTTTGACGGAACTGCATCCATGCTGGAAAGACTAATGCAAGCGCTAAAGTGAATACAAGTAGCCCTATATTGGTAGCCTTCTTAAAATTGGTGGCATCCGCCGATAATCTCCTGTGAGTCTATCAGCGATTTGGCTCGTCGAATTTAGCAACAAATAGAGTGACTCACGCAAGTACGTAGGAAAACGTTGCAATGCAGATACTGGCCATTAGGGCACCGACCCAATCGATCTCCGTCGAAAGTCTTTGCTTGACGTTTTCAGCGAGGGCCATTTTGGGATCTTTGGGAAGTGTCCAAATGCCAACAAGGAAGAAAAAAAATCCTGTAGCTCCACCGGCGAAGAATCCTACTCTCCAGCCAACAGTATTGACAAAAATACCACCCAAAACCAGACCCAGACCGTATCCAAGAGGATAGGCGAGGAAGATGAAGGCGAAACCTAAGTTTCGTGGTCTTCCGTGCTCGATATTCGTCGATACCATTGAAACAGCTGAAGGTATAAAGAGAGCCGAGCCTATTCCTTGAAAAGCACGAAACAATATAAGTTCGATACCACTACGGGCTAGACCGCAAGCAATAACGAATATCGCAATGAATAAGCAGCCTACTAGACTTACCCGTCGTGGCCCGAGGACGTCGGCAAGTGAGCCTGCTATGAGAAGACAGGAGCCAGAGGTGAGAGAAGAGACGGAAGTGGGCCAAACAAGGAGACTATCAGAGAGGTCCAGAGCGGTAGCGATGGTAGGAAGACCGATCGTTAGTAGGCCGCTGCTGAAACTGGAGATGAAGTTGATTCCGCAAAGCTGGGTGATGACGATCCATGAACGAGATTTGGAAAGGTTCAGGATGAGCTTTTGAGGTTCCTGAATGTATACTGGAGTTTGTGGCGTGGTGCCAGATGCCCTTCTCTCAGATAGTTGGAGATCCATCAGTAGTGGGGTGCAAGCGTTTTGAGTTGACTGTTGGGTTGGGAATTGAGAGCTGCTGGACTAACCAAACTAATATAAGAACAATCACGGCTCAAAGTCCTTTGAAATGCGAAGAGATACAACAGAGTGAGAACTGTGTGTGCTATATGTTCGTGGCATAGACGGAGTTCGCTGGTAATCGTACGTACAAAACTTACGGAGCTCGGTACGAAATGGAGCTCGGACTTACCAGAATAGATTCGAGATAGACCCCTGAACCTCTTTTGTGTACGAGCTATCGATGCCGTGTTCTTGAGTATAGGATCAGACTGTTCTTTTTGTTAGGAATGTTGGAGACGCTGGCCCAATATACTCGGGCATTCTGCTCGGCGGACTCTTCAGTATGGGTATGAGAAATGGACGGCGAATCGAGCTGTCACACCTTGTGCTTGCGGGGTTTGTACCAGCGGAAGGGGTGGTTACGGTCTGTTCGAAGTTGCCAAGAGGTCCTGCTGTTGGTGGTGGAGGTGAGAGGAGGAAGATCACATGGCGCTCGATCGAAAGTAGGAAAAACTGAAGACATTTGTTAGTGGGCTCTCAAAAAAGGGGTTTGAGTTATTGATGCAACTTGCTCGAAAGACAAGAAAAGTTGACTAGATTATTGCATTTGATATCTACGCGGTAAATCAGGACTCAAAGCAAAAACGGTATCATCCCAAACCAAAACAACCCCATTACATCCTCAACTCCAGCAAATATTCCATCTCCATGCACTCAACGCTATGCCCACATCTCAACCTCGTCTCAAGACCATCCACAAGAATTGCAGGTCAGGGATTCAAAATTGATCACCTGCAGACAATCGCTTCAACCCACCAGACTCCTTGGCTCCCAACGCCGCCAAAATCCTATCAGTAGTAGACACAGCACCAAAGATGCCACCTTCAGCCTTCACAGACTCGACCGCATGAGTGTGAAGGTGCTCCTCGCTCGCCGCAGACGCATCCTCCACCAACAAGCAATCAAAGTTGTTGTCATTAGCATCACGCATGGTGCTATGAACGCAGACATCAGTCGTAACGCCACAGATGATCAAGTTCGTAATGCCCCTAATATTGAGCATGAGCTTGAAATCCGTGTGTTGAAAAGCGCTGCGGCCCGGCTTGTCGATGACCTGCTCGCCATCGAGTGGATAGAGCTCGGGAATAATGTCATGACCTTTTTCGCCGCGAATGAGGAGGCGGCCGAGGGGGCCCATGTCGCCGATGCCGAGACCAGAGGGGTTGTTCCTGCTGCGGGACAGCTCGCGGGCTGAGAGCGTGGAGAGGTCTGAGCGGTGGCCTTCGCGAGTGTGGTAGATAGGGAAACCCAGGGTACGGAAAAGGGTCAAGAGCTGTTTGATACGAGGTATGACCGCTCGGACTGAGTCTATCTCGTAACCCTGCTGGACTAAGTAGCCATCGGGAGAACAGACTGAAAAGCAGTTAGCTTCAAAACTCTCTAAGGAAAAAAACAACTTTCGGCAACTTGTCAGGAGAAAAGTTTGGAAATTCACCAAACTGAGTATCGCTCGGCTAAGTATTTCACTCTTTGTGAGACATTCACAGAGGGTTCACTTGCAGAAGTGAATGCTATGTGAAAGTCCTTGATTGGATTGCCAAGCACCCAAAGGGGCAATGAGATAAATAAATAAACCCTTTATAGTCGATTCACCCCCGCGGGGTTAAATTAAACCCAAATGTAAGAACTGGGTGAACATTAGAAAGCAAGACTTACAATCCTTCTGCATATCAATGATAACCAGAGCCGTGGTATTGGGGTTCATGCTGTCGCTGGTTGGCCAAGCATAGGGAGAAGCATCGACTTGAGACATCATACTCGCAAAAGACAACGCAGGAATGATTGACGGTGTGGGGGTTCTTCGTTCAAGATTTTGACGTCTTGCTTGCTCAGCATTCCTCTCGGACTTGCGCGGCCGAAGAAAAGCGAGACAGTTCAAAACATTTTGGCGAAGGGAAGGTGTTATCGAAAGCTCCGCCTTGTCGAGTTGGTCGTCGCTGCTCATTCGGTGGAAGTGGACAAGCTTCATTTTAGTGCGGCCGCCATGGTACTCGCCAGATTCGGAGAAGTGGGATTGACATTCCATCTTGGAAGAAAAGCTGTGTGAATCCAAATGTTTGATACCAATGACATCCACGTCTGTAGTGTAGAACAAAAGAAGATCTTTCAGAAAAGACATAAGGAACGAGGCTCTATTAAAGAATGGCAATCGATTGATCACTGCGGATACAGACCTTACGAGCTTTCCGAACACCGGCCAACTGCGTTTAGTTCTATTCCCCAACTCGATCAGAATGGCCCAGTCTCAAATTTAGGGGGCACAAGTCTTGTGTAACATGGCGAGGGGAGCGAGTCAACCAAGCTCACGCAAGATCCTGCAAACGCCTGCAAGCAATACCCCGGCGTTACACCACCGGGGAAGCTCAAGTTCTGGAAAGTCACATATGTGGCTTGTGTATCTATTGCCATGAGGACGCAGGTCAAGATTGCACAAACCAAGAGATGGGCTACAAATGTTTGAGCCAAGATGGCGTACAGCACGAGGTATGCAACTTGCCGTGATCTGTTTCACTTCACCACCTCTGCGATCGGGACCAGATCATGTAGGTGCAGGATCTGGCGTACAGCATATATTTGAACAAAGGGAAAACCCTGACCCTGCATCAAATGAACCGCAATCTGGGGTAGATGCCGTGTGGCTTTTGCGTTTTTTGTCCCGAATTCTCGGCTTCCTAGATGCGGCGTAAAGCCACTTCGGCTTGACTTACTCACAGTTGCAGAATCGTCTGATACTGAGGCAGATATGGTCGGTAACATCCGTCAATAAAAGTAACATCTCAGTGATCCCGTTGATACTGAGACCCTAGGAGCATAGCTATCCCACCCTTGGTACCGTCGAAAAGTTCAGCTCTTAGTATAGAGTAACGTTCATTTTGTCACTCATAGTATATCGATTTCCCTCTGCTGTCGTCATTTTTGCATCCTGACCAAGGATTCTTTGCCGGTATATGCGTGGCCTCGTACGACCGTGGTACCGCAGGCAGCCCTGTGCTGGTCCTACCAGGGGTTGGCCGCGTCGTTCGAGGGAGCCGAAGGACGGGCAACGGATTGGATTAAGGTCAGTACCATACCGTCATACGGGCAGTGAGAAAAGATGAGTTGCTCAAACGTAATGGAAGCTGTCGACCGATGATAAAGATTAAAGATGTGGTTGTGTAAACAGATAAGCCGTGGCGCTACTGTAGGGCCTTCTTCCGCCCCTGTTTCCGGGATAGTCCGTCCCCACTTTACGCCTACGTCGATCGTCTCTCTCAACTGTCACTTGCTCCCGTCGGTATTTGAAGAGACATTGGTTCCTCAAGTATTTCGAAAACCACGAGATAAGGATGAGTTTTCAGAAACAAGGGTCTTACTTTGACACCATGAAAACCCCTACGGCATACCAATGGTACGCTCGTCTTGAAATGGTCTGGAACCAATCAACCATTATCAGTCAATTCAACAACTTAAGCAGCCAAGCTCCCGTTCTTGCATCTGCAGGCCGTGCTTGATTCCCGATAAGGTAGGGATAAGTGGGAGGTCGCCCCATCTTCCAAGTATATACAACCTCTGTCTTCCGTTGACCAACCAACTTTCAACTGTTTTCGCAGCCTCTTATCCGCCATGGCAGATCCCGAGAGAAAGGCAATTCCTGGCGATGCTGAGGATACAGCGTTGGAGCAGATGGGGTACCAGCCAGGTAAGCTCATCTTATTTGGTCTCAAATACAGCGGAACTCGTGTGATGTTGCAAGGCGAGCTGGTGTTGGTGCAAGTCCGGTACAATATTCCAGTATTCTTGACAAATTCTTTAACGGATGAGTTTATATTTTGCCAAGGGCGTGGACAAGTTTCCTGCCTTCGGAACGAGCATGGTTGACAGACGCTGAGGATCATGCACCTGCATGACCGTTGAACACATGTTCGCTGACTTGCCATGCAGAACTCAAGCGCTCCTTTAGTCTCCTGGGCATGATAGGGTTCTCTTTTTCGATCGTAACATGGTACGTTGTACTCCTGTACGCCGTTGAGGATATTGCAAGCATCAAAACGTGGCAAGTCTAAACGCTAACAGCAAGTCAGTTGGAGTGCTCTTGGCGGTGTGCTCGTAACGGGCGTCAATGCTGGTGGACCGCCGGTGATGATCTGGGGATGGGTTGGAATTAGTCTTGTTTCGCTGTGTGTGGCCTACTCGATGGCGGAGATGTGCTCCGAATATCCTGTTGCAGGTGGACAGTACTCGTGGGTTTACATCCTGTCTCCCAAAAGCATTCGTCGACAGTTCTCCTATCTCACCGGATGGTTCATGATTATTGGTAGGTTGTGTCAAAGAGAGGGCTTCTGACCTCTGAAACTACCAGTTTTGCTCACTGAGACAGGAATCCTCGCTATGGGTGCTACGAACAGCTTTATCGGTGCGAACTTCATTCTCGGACAAGCGAATCTCGTCAACCCCAATTACGAAATTCAGCGGTGGCACACCGTTCTTGTGGCATACAGTATCACTCTTTTTGCCACGTTCATAAACATGGTGCGTTAATTTTTCTACGTTTTGCCCCCTGAGACATCCCACTGTATCCGTCTCAAAACCCTCGAGGTTTGTTTGCAATCTCAATAGCTGATTCTTGGAACAGTGGGGCTCGAAAATATTGGACAAGATCTCGAAAGGGCTGCTCATTTTCAACATCCTTTCATTTATTTCCATTGTTGTGACTATACTGGCGTGTAATACAAACAAGCAGTCTGCCTCGTTCGTCTTCAGAGATTTTCAGAACTTTACTGGATTCAGTACTTCGATGGCAGGCATCATTGGCATTTTGCAGCCCGCGTTTGGCATGTGCTGTTGTGAGTAAATTTGAGTGTTCCACGCCCCTGAGACTCCAGCCTTTCACTGAGACATTACTCGGTGGTCAGTCCCACAACAATATGATCATCAAGCTAATAACACCCTAGACGATGCCCCAGCACATATGTGTGAAGAGCTCAAAGATGCCAGTAAACAGGCACCCCGCGCGATGGTCCTCTCAGTCTACATTGGCTCAATTACTGGATTCATCTTTCTGATAGCAGTCTGCTTCTGCATTGGGGATATCACCGAAGTTGCCGAGACAGCCACACTCGTCCCTTTGATTCAAATCTTCTTCGACTCGACCAACAGCAACGTTGGTTCTTGTATCTTGGCCACCTTGATCGTGATCATCGATCTCGGCTGCGCCAACGCATTACTAGCAGAAGGAGCTCGGTCTCTGTACGCGTTTGCCCGCGACCATGGCCTCCCGTTTTCCTCCTTCATTAGCAAGGTAGAACCCAAGCACCAAATTCCCGTTGTGGCGATCATCCTCGGGACAGTAGTCCAGATGGCCTTCAATAGTATCTACTTTGGAACCGTCACTGGCTTCAATACCGTCATAGCTATTGCAACGGAGGGATTCTATCTTTCCTACGCAATGCCGCTGCTGGTACGACTCATCTCCTACTTCAGCGGCTCCCATAGACAGCTCTCGGGCCCAGTAAGCAACTCTGGTTCTTTGTT
Source organism: Lachnellula suecica (assembly GCA_007825345.1). Taxonomy (NCBI): domain Eukaryota; kingdom Fungi; phylum Ascomycota; class Leotiomycetes; order Helotiales; family Lachnaceae; genus Lachnellula; species Lachnellula suecica. The sequence continues at coordinate 14,842 of QGMK01000740.1, forward strand.
CTCTCACCCCCATCTTACATGCCGTTTCATACCATGTACTCCAATCTACTCATTACTCTCCCCAAAGAGGAACTTCTTACTCCTTCACCTCCCGAAACCTTCCCAAATAGGAAAATACTGACTCCCCAATGTTGCAGTGGGCAATGAAACCTATGGTGTCTGTGGCCGTGAACTTTGTCGGGCTTACGTACCTGCTGTTCGCATGTATAACGTTCAATTTCCCATCCGTATACCCAGTTACTAGCGAGAACATGAATTATACTTCAGCTGCCGTTGGAGTGATTATGCTTGTGGCTGCTATCACTTGGTTCACCACTGCACGGAAACGGTTCTCGGGACCTGAAATCGAGGCGGTGATTAATATAATTACGGGGCATCATGGGAGTGATTCTGAAGATGTGAAGGGGCTGGAGTAGAAAGAATAAAAATGTATTTGTTGACTGGGTAGGGGTCTCGAAAGTGATACTGCGGGAGACGAGGATATGGCGGGGGCAAGCCTCATCGTCGCAAAGTATCAACAAAAATCTTGAGACCATGTATAAATTCTAAATATGCCATCACGTTTATACTATGCAGCAAAGTTTCGGATGGTAAGTACTGTTTGACTTTGAAGCAGCTGGTGCTTCCGATAAGTTGCCGTAGTAAGGTGGCTGGGAAAACTTCAGGAGCGCATTGACTGTAGCAATGTTCGAAGATTTGATAGAATTAAAATATTGACTATATCAACAAAAAGGCCCAGGAAAAGAATTATAGATGCATCTGAAGTCGGCCCCTCAGATATACGCAAAGCACACTTTCACGTGTGGTGATCCCCGCACTGGTTGCTAGATAGCGACCGACGCCTTCATGCAGGGGGTTTCAATCTTAATATTGGCGCATTCAGGAGAAAACACAACCACGATTACGCCCAACACCGCCTTCCCGACTGGCGACGACGACGACAACACGACTGCGACAAACGACCAGGACGACAATATCGACAAACAGAGCTACTGTATAGCTTACCTAGTATCCGCAGCATCACGATACGAACGAAACGATACGATACAAACATTCACCGACCGACCCAGCAGCTTCACGAACACAACAAATACCGGTACCACGAGGCGCGCGGATCTTGCTACTCTTGATCCCACGCACACTATCATCGCAGCACAGCACCTGCGAATCATCATTTGGGCGTGCTCATCATATCTAGGGAGAGGGGGCCGCCTTCTGAGAGCAAAGTTCGCATATAAGACACCTTTGCAAATGTGAACCTGCGCATAGAACCCAGCAACAATATGTCTATGGACGAACTACCCTCCTCCCCGCCGTCGGACCTGTCCACGCCGGAAGATGCGCTCGCATATTATAAAGCACAATACGAACAGCTGGAAAGTGAGTTAGCGGATTTCCAGGCCTCCAGTCAGGAGCTGGAGGCGGAGCTGGAGAAGGACGTAGAGGCAGCCGAGAAGAGGGAACGGGTACTGCAAGAGAAGGCAGAGAGCTTGGGGTTTGAAGTCGATGAATGGAAGGTATGCGATCTCTGGTTTTCTTGCTCTGCGACCTGTTCACCGGTCTTTGATGGAATCGATCTATAACTAACTCATTATAGACCAAATATAAACAATCGAAGACCGAAGCAGGCGCCGCACAAAATGCTCTGCAGAAGGAAATTACCACACTTCGAGATCAGAATAGGACATTACAACATCGTTTGCGCGATATCGAAGTTGCAAACGATGATTTTGAGAGGCAAGCACGAAATACAACCTCTTCGCTCGAAGACTTGGAATCCAAATACAATGTTGCGATCGAACGAGCTGTTATGATGGAGGAGGAGATCAAGGTTGGCGAGCAAGAGCGAGAGCATCTACGAATCGAAACCCAGCGCCTACGTGACGAGCTTGGAGATTTGAAGATCGAAGCCGAGATTATGCAGGACAAACTGCGGAAGCGGCAACTTGCTGCACTCGCCACAGACATCACTGCGCCAAACTCTCCAGCGTTTAATGGGGGCTCTCCATCTTCTACGGCCTCGTCTCTAATGATCACCACTCCTCCTGATACAAAATCAGTATCCACTGCGGATACTGTATCAGAAACACCAACCCCGCCATCTCCCCCCATGTCAGAATCCTCAACTACTACGAAACCAGCTGCGAAGACCCCGGCGAACCGGCCGAAGAGCAAGCTGAAGCTTCCTTCTGGAGATTCGAGCACAACGCCAAAACCAACTGCGAGTCGACTACCATCAGGAAACTTTCGCAGTTCAAAGGGGCCTACAGCGCCCCCCAATGTATCCCGCACTAGAAATGCGACACCGTCTGTCATTAGAAATGCCAGAACGAAAGCCCCGGCTACCCGCGGTCTACCAAATTCACAATCACTCACACACATCCGAAGTCTCACGGCACAAATGCAAAAGCTGGAACAGCGTGTCCAGTCTGCTAGATCGAAACTTCCAGCGCCTGTTAATACACCTCCTCGAGCATCTCCTCGAAACGGCTCAGCTATGGGCCATGCCCACATGCCATCAAGCGTCACCATAAGGAGCAGGAAAAGGACAGTCGGGAGCACAACCAGCAACTCCTCAGCAGCAGGAACCGACGATACACCCTCCCAAAAACATGTCTCCAGACTCTCTACCTCAGGAATCAGCCGACTCTCCTTCGGGCCCTTGCCCAGCCGCGACGGCAGCGAAAGCAGACCCAGCAGCCGCGCTAGCGCCACCAGCTTCGTGCGTCCAGACCGTCCCCTCAGCCGCTCAGAGCTCTCGCGGCCCGTAAGCCGTACCTCCATGTCCGGCGCGCGCACACCTCTCGGCCACTACTCACAATCCCAAATATCCGAATCGCGGCGCCCGCGCTCTAGTATAGGCGGCAGCTACCAGTCGATGCACGGGCACGGGCACTCGCAAAGCGTCTCCAACATCGACCTGGACGAGAGCCACGAGCCGGACTTCGGGACGCCGAGCCGGCGCAGCACGATCGGCAAAAACGACGAGCCGCCGTCTGCGCTTCCTAGGAGGAAGAGCGGCGGCGTGGCGATAAGCAGGCGCACGAGCAATGGGGCGCTGCCGGCGGACAGCGGCATGAAGCCACCTGGAAGGCCTAGGAAGCTGAG
>QGMK01000741.1:0-17881 GCA_007825345.1 Lachnellula suecica
AATTATTTAAAATCGCGGAATAAATAAAAACTATTAATTATCGCTTAAAATTATTTAAAAAATCTCGATTATATTAAATATTTTATATTAATATACTTGAATTAATATTAGAAAAAATATTTTTAACAACGAATATTTAAATTTAATTAAAGAATAATTTAAACGAATATAAAGTCGAGGAAATTTTAAATATTAGAAAAAACAATAAAGGTTAAACGGAGTACTTTATCAAGTAGAAAAGGTATAAAGAAGCAGATAATACATGGGAACCTACTAGCAATCTCAGCCCTGAGTTGTTAAAGGGGTACCTCCTGCGGTACCCAACCACGAAGCATCAAACGTTACCCCAGAAAAACCACCTTTTACCCAGTAAGGATCCGAAGGGTCGTAGGCCGCAAGGGCCTCGGCCAGGACTAGATCTATAAGAGAATCGATAGCGGCCGGATCAGCGGAGGCAGAGGCCTCAGTTCCGGGCTGAGCGTGCTTAGCAGCCAAACGCTTTTTCTCCTTAGCAGCATCAAGTTCGTCGAGCGACTTGAGGCCACGACGTAGCATTTCGGCAGCGCGCTAACGAAACATTTTCCTTTGTTTTTCCAGACGCTTGATTTTGGCCTGGGCCTGAGCTAGGTGCTCGTAGAGCCGATCTCGATCTTGCTGTGCAAGCTCGAGGGCAGACTCTATAATATCTTCTGCCTTTTCGAGGGCATTCCAGTCAGCAGTGGAGGGACCCCAAACGTCACACTTGACGCTACTACCAGCGTCGATACACTCCGAACAGCGATCAGAGTCGGCAGAGACACGACAGACCCTGCGAGAATCCTTCTTGCAGCGGGAACACTTGGAAACTATAATAATACCACGGGCGACGATCCGGTGCAGGAGATTTTCTTTGTTTTTCCTAACGCGGGCGGAACAAAGAGCGATTATAATAAAAAGAGAGAAGGGCGGTGGCCCTCAAACGATATTTCTTATGTAACACTTAAGCGTGGAGACCACGCTAACCAGGGAGGGACTAGTGTTACGAAACACGGGACCTGGGGACCTTAGGCTCAAACGTTCTTAGGGACGACAGGAGAACCCTAGTAGACATTTCTCTTTATATATATTTCATTGGTCATGTACGGGGCTACCTCGGGTTAGAGGTAGACCAATTGTTGGAGTCACGTGACTAAATCAGTGAATCCCTTGAATCAGTATCGAGGATTCAATAATTCAACTGATTCAACCTCTGCGAAGGTTCTATATAAGACTGGGCTTCCTCCCACTAGATAGAAGCTTCGTGCTTAACTCAAATACAGTATCTTCATACCATACTTAGTAACATCGACCTAGAGTTACCTTCTTGATTAACAGTGCATTCCTGCCTTACCCCCCAGCTGTAGCTACAACACCAGGACGCTACGCTACCCCAACCAACCAGCCAAGGCTCGTTCGTTACAGGGGGGTGCTTTTAACTGGGTCCCCAACGGTATATGCGCAACTAACATTATCGCAAACAGATTATATAACTCAGCAATTGCTGCCCGCTTCCAACCTACTATGCAAACCCGTTTTGAAAGCGTCAATTACTCCAGCTCCTATATGACCGCCTGTTGCCGAAGCGAAACGAAAGCTTCAGGAGTATAATGGCTCGGAAATTCAAGATGCAAACAATCGCAACCAGTCCGCGCTTAGTTCTAGGGCGCGGCCTATATCAACTTCTACGTAATTTTTAGATGGCTCAGGCTTAGCTATTGGATCGACTGAAACGCGCCTTTCACTTCATCCCCATTCCTGAAATACAATATATCATCTCTCCATATATTTGCACCAAATGCGTCGCGGAGGTCTAGACTGCGCAACGGTTCCCCGTTTCCCGGGTCCTAGGCTCGGGGAACCGCCCCACGGGGACCCGTAAACGGGGCGGGTATCTCTATACTAGCGGATCCGACCCGTACGGGTCTAGAACCGCCCCAACAAGTCTAAAAATAACCGCAGAGCACGTGCCGATTAGGCGGTTTCAAATTTTCGTGACGAATTGGGCTTAGCTCGGCTTTTCTAATCACGTTTTAATTCAAAAAACTACTTTATATTATAAATACTTATTTAAATTAGGTTTATAATTAGATTTATTTAAATTATTAACTTTCTATTAGTTTGAAACTCTTATATTAAGCCTTTTTAAATCACGTGATATGCATTTCAGTCACGTGCCGGGTCTAACGGCTCTCTTGGCGGGTCCTGCGGGTCCTAAAAAAGAACCGCCCCGGCCCGTACAGGTCCTAATTATTAAAAAACCGCCCCATTCAAGATTATTTAGGAACCGCCCCGCGGGGAACCGGGAACCGCGGGTACCCATTGCGCAGTCTACGGAGGTCCTTCAGGAAATCCCGCTCAAGTGGTGCAGCTTTGTTATGCTGTCCAAGCACGCGAGTAGTCTTTCCGACGACCGGAATAAATGGTGATATTGCTCTCTAGGTGACTGAAATATCCTTCTCAGATAGTGTGCCGTAAGACATCTAAGATCTTAGATAACTTACCACGGGTGTTTGTAAAAGAACCGCCCACCTGGCCCGGGCAGGTTTTGGATATGAAGCAAGAGATCTATCGCAGTGTGGCTATTAATTACATTTTAGAGCTTATTGCCGGGAGATAGTTCATTCAACCCGCCCCGCTGCAGCCTTTGAATTCCCGCATTAGTAAATGACATGCCGGACTTCATTCAATATTGCAATGCAGGCGGGGAAAGGTACCATAGCTATCTAGAAACCCAAAAGTAGCCAAAGGTCAAATTTCAAGGCAGAAAGCTACGAATAGACCTGCTCGTTGAGACCGGCGCGTCGAGGGGGTCGATCACGTGCTTCTAGGTCGCTCCTCCCTCTGCATCGAACCTACCGCCGCATGTCTTCAAAGACTTTATCCACAACACAGAACTCCGTCGGGAGTCTCTTCCTGCCCCCAAAAACAATCCTTCACATGCATAAAAGTTCAACAATTGGCGATCGGGTGCTAATGAGGTCGAAACGGGCGCAGGAGAGACGGCCTTTGGGTGAGAGTGCGGTACCGTTCCAGGGGAATAGTGATGGAAACGGTGTTTCAACACCCAATACACTCGATATTGATACATTGTTCATCGCCAGCAAACACGAGTCGAGAATTCGAATGGCGCGGTAAACTTGAAACGGCTCCCAGACGACAGCTCCGAAACCCATGCGCCTACGGGGTTCAACGCCGCATGTCTCACACGGACACGCAACTCATGTGAAAGTGATCGCCTGGCAATGAAGTATCATAGATGCCGGTTCGATGTCAGACCGGGGTGTTCTGTAAAATATCGCTGACTAATGTGGGAATTTCCCGCTCAACGACACGCCATGAAAGAACTCACTTGGAAACAGTCCCGAACATATCCTCCAACATTCTTGGCCTTCAAAATCCCTCCCAACGCGGCTGTCTTATCTTGGATGCCTGGTACTTGATGGATCAACAACATTCACGGTCTCTACACCACTCGCCAAGGGCTCACGCAGACTTGCTCTTTTTCATACGGCACAGGTTCACTTCATTGGTGCGACAGCTCTCGATGCTACATACAGCTCCCGGCCTCCATATCATCTCATCATCGAATGGTTAGATTTATCCGAATCTCATCATCGTCAGTCTCCTCGTCATCTTCAGTCTCCTCCTCCTCGCCCTCTTCAGCAGCGACCGTCCCCTTCCCGTTGTTAGCAGGCTTCTCTCCACCAGCAGTCTCCCCGCTCCTAGCAGGCCCGTCTCCATCACCCCCATCTTCATCACTGTCCTCACAGAAGTTCAAGTCCAATGCGTCCATCTTTTGGATGTCCGCCAAATGGTCCATGGCTACAATCCGGCTTGTCAATTCTTCGGTACGCCGGTCGACAGTCTTCTTGACTACACTTTCAAAAGCCTCGCAAATCTATCGAGTATCCTCTTCCAGTTGGTCCATTTTCTCCACACCTCTGTTCCAAGATTTCATCTCATCTTCGTCATTGCCGAATTTGGAGAGAAACTTCCTATCTTCGACCTCCTGCTTCAGTTTTCTGGCTGCTACATTGAATGTATTCTGGAGGTTGGAATGAATTCCGCCCTTCTCCCACATTGAGTCTCGGTCCCCCTTCTTGGCCTTGGTGATCAATTCCTGTCCCCCGGCAACAACGCCGTTCGCCCCAATGTTCTGCTGTAAGAAATACAAAGGAGGGATGCGGTATGCTCTCCAATTCCGATGTCTTCTGGTTGAAGGATTGGGAAAAGCATAATTGACCAAAAGAAGTATCTCTTGGCGGTTGTTACCTTGGTCACCATCACCGCTTCGAGAAGATATTTTATTGGGGTGCCAACGCCGTCATGGGAGTAATGTTCCTTCCGGCGCTCCTCCCTTCATGTCCATCCCACATAGGTGATGCTCCAAGGAAGCGGTTCGTCTTGCAGGACTTTGGCTAGTGCCGGTCTCAACTTGTCAATGAAGCCTTTGTTTTGGTCCTTCTGGCTCCGGTTGATAGCATAACGGCGTGGGTGAACAAACGCGACCCCCTTCTTATCCTTATTCCACTGGTCTCGGTTTTTGTAGCCTAGCATGCCAGTCCAACTTCTTTCATTGATCTGGGCGTAATCGATATCGTATGCGAGTTGGTCAAGTTCTCCCCAGTTGGTGCTTTGGGGCTCTTCGATGTACTTTTCCATGATTTCCAGAGCATGAAGGTACTCTTTTGGGGTTGGGGTGATGCCATTCTTGGTACGATGAGTCATGGATATATGGGGAGGTCCATCAGTGTACGGATCAATTGAGTTTGCTGCCGCAAACAGGAATTCCTCGCTGATGATGTTCAAGCCTTCAGGAGCCGGTGGGGAAATTCTACACCGTTCCCCGCTCGACATGGGAAATGCCACTACGAATGCATTTCGCCCCCTTTTCATGCACCATGTCGCTCCCACGCGCATTCCTGAGCATCCCATCACGCCCATAACACTTCCAAGTATCTCAATGATTTATCCTCTGACCAATCCCTGATTTCTGGCCTTGAACTCGACCCAATTTAGATCTTGGCTGCGGCGCAAGATCGTTTCGGAGCCCTCGTTGCACCCAGGTTGTGTTTGCACCATGTCGAGCAAGTACCATTGAGTGTTTCGCTAAACAGCTGGAGACGGCGGCATAAAGCCCCCCAGGGTCTTCTACAATGAAGTTTTCAAGCTCAAAGACGTCAAATACTCTTCTCTACTTGCCACAGTGCAGTCAATGAGAGAACCATGGAGATGGAGTCGCCAGTGTTGGTACTTTTCAATGGCGTTGCATAGCTTTGAAATTTCACTGACAACTTCCATACTCGGCATAGCTACATTGGAGTTCCCTCAAGATGGACCAATTTGGCGGCCATTTGCCCAAAGAGGACCAGAAATGTCCTCGTACCCCACAAGGCAAAGTCAGAAAGTTCTCGTGTGATAATCATCGTACTCTTCAATGATATCGAGCAAGCCGCTTGACACTTCACCAGCCCTGCCATTCTAATTCCCCTAGACCGCCAAAGATTATTGCCATCTTCCGACCAAGGGTTAGTCACTTCGCTCCATTGGAAACATCGCAGGCGAAATGTTTCCGTGACCATTTGGTTGTATCTACTAATGTCGGAGAACAATGGCTGATGATTTGGCTTAAGGACGTCGGTTCTTTTGAGCTCTAGTCGACGAATGAAGTTATGGGCACAGCTCTGTCAAATATTCACATACTCAAAGCAATAACCTCTGAGAAGCGCTGTCCGGCATATTGGGACACGAATTCGTTTGGAAGCTTAAAAAGAATGCAACACTACCACCACTTTTCGAGAAGCTGCTGACTTGCTACTAGGTAAAAAAACAAGACGAAACCGCATTCTCATAAATGTATGCTGAAATGTTACAGGACAGCACTGAAGACGAAGCTAGTGGTGTTGCCATTGTTTGACCATGGGTGGACTCTTCTAAACTCTCTGTTATCACCCTGGGCCCTCGCCCTTTTAACGCTCTCTTGTCAATTACACACGGCCAGATTTGGACCTAAAGTCCTCTTGATATGCCTTAGTCGCTCGGCCCTTGTTCAGCCCTCATTTCAATAACTACGCGCCCTTTCTTGTCTGTTTCCAAAAAACCAAACAGAACACAGGGACGTTTTACACCTTCACCGTATCGAAGACTTTGCGTCATATGAGCGTTATTGGAGCTGATCGTTTAGGCCAATTTGCCAGATGGAGTTCAAGACAGTTGATTAGAAGCGTGGATATTCAATGCTTCGGGGTTTAGCAGAACCCAAAGTGTACGGTATGGAATCACCAAGAACTCACAACTTCTGAAAACCAGGCCCATTGTCAAATTAACACTCCTAAAGCCAGAACCCTACAACCTAGTATGCCTACAACCTACTTTCATCCGCCATCTCCACCGCCGTTGATTCGTGAAGAGCCTCACGCTCATTCTCCCTCCTCCACTTCCGCAAATAAACTCCCAGCGATCCCCCAACAAGTACTTCATCAATTGTTCTAAATCCTTTCATGTGTCCAATCGTCATTGTGTGAGACTCAAACTCCGCATCATCCTCCGATCCCACTCGCTGTCTAATAATCCAGGCCTCCTCGTAAAATGCGACGGCCACAAACATCATGAATTCTTTCCAGCCACCTTCCCGGTTGTCTGGGAGATGGCCGGGTAAGTCGACCGCGGGCGAGAACACCGAGAAAAGCTGCAGAATGGCTATTCCCGTTAGCTGGTATCATACTGGGGTTTCAAGAGCGCTTAACGGCTGTGGTTATCCTGCTGATGAGGGTAAGAGATCTAGTCTGCTTCTCTTGCATCTTTGCAAGGTCAACTTCCCCGATGATCCCGTCCACAAACATCAAGGAGGCCTTCATCATATGTGCGGCAAAGTTTTCCTCCAATTGCTTAACTCCTGAGGCCCATTCGTCCCATCCGCTGGCTGTACAGAATTCGCAGAATGGATTTGCTGGTTTGGGGAAGCACAAGTTCCGAAAGTAAATGACAGCGCATATTTCCTCGCTCATTCTCTTATTGATCGCGCACTCCGGAGAAGATGTATCTGCCTTTCTGAAGCGGGGCGTGAGTTTCGAGTGCCCAAAGGGCCCAGCTCCAGGGCCACCTTTCAAGACTGATTCGCCCTCGCCCGCTGGAATCTCACAGAAGTCCACCCCATATCAATCTTTGTCGCGCCAAACATCGTTGGCTAAGATGGGTCGTCTACTGCCGCGATCCGATTCCTTAGGCTCTCTTGTTCTGCAAGGTTGGCCTGGTATTCCTTGCGTACTTTTGCTAGTTCTGGTGGGACTGGCGATTGGGCTCGAGTTGAATCGTCTGAGTCCATATCCTCTTCTTCCGGCGGCTCATACTCTTTCTCGTCTTCTGCCTCCGATGTACTTGCTACTTTATAGCGCTCTACGACCTGCTCGTCTTCCTCCTCTAAGTCTGATAAAAACTCGTCCACCTCCGTGCCTCCAACTATGTCTTCATCGAAGTCGGGCTGTGAATGTTGTGGGGTTTCGTTTGGCGGTGACCTCCGTGGGATTCGTCTGTACTGCGACCTGAGTCGTATTTCACCGTCATCTCTTGCTCTCTTGTTGGCCGAGGTCAAGGAGTCTTGGGGTTGGCTATTGCATTTAATGTCTGATGATCATAGGAATGCGTGTACGACTTATTATACTATTAAGGACTCCCTAGAATGAAGCCCGGACGTCACCGCCGCAACGTCATCATCGCCACCTTTGGGGGGGAATTTGCATTTTTACATGATTTCAACATTTCTTCCATGCCTGTGATGTAACGTGTCTGAAACTGCTCAAAGGTATCGCAAGAGACATAGAGAGCCCGTTGAAACGTTACTGGAGGTCACCGGCGCAACCTTACTATCGATGATCTTTGGGGGGAATTCGTTCCAGAATATGAATGGAAGTGATTCGCCGTTTGTTCTTGCTGCAGAAAGCGGGCAAATGCTTGTAGGGGGTATTTGGGGCCTAGATATTATGTGGAAGCAAGCCTGGACATCATCGTCGCCGATTTTGGGGGGAAATCGGTTGAGATTCGATCGATCAACGCTGCGGCACTCAACCTTGCCATAGAAGCCGTATAAAACATATTTGGACTCCAGCGGCGCAATATCATCGTCGCCGATTTTGGGGGGAAACAAGGGGGAAAATCTGGGGAACTCCGAACATGCTGTCAACGATAAGCAGTCGCTATAGGAATGATGTAGAAAAGTCATTAGGGTCGGAGTGACGCAGGGAAGTTACCCCACCGTCGCAGCTCAACCTCGTCGTCGCCCGAGGAGCAAGTTCGCAGAAAAGGGGGATTTTGAATTCAGATGTAACGTTATCCAATCATCCTCGGAACGTCTAGAAATGTTAATTGGTGTTCAAATTGCCCGGGGAGCCAGTGCTAGGGTCGTAGGTTCAACGTCGCCGTCGCCATTCCATCAAGGAGATTTCGAGGAAAAGGGGGGATTTTCACCACGACAGCAACATTGCCCAATGCCCGTAGAACTGATTCCAGAGATGGATTAGGATGAAATTAACCCAGGGAAGTCATTACACCTTGGTAGGTTCAATGTCGTCGTCGCAATTCGGTGCGGGGGAAAATCTGTCACTTTCCCCCCCAGTTTTCAAAGGTTTCTGACTTCATGCTACGGGTTCCCTTACTTAATGGGAGGATTTGGAGTGGATTACGAACCGAATGACGTTGTCGCGCCTCAGGAGTCTGAGTGCGTGCGCCGGAATCTTGCCGGACGTGCTGTGCCGGCGTGTTTTCTCGCAGACTCCAGAAGCGTGAACTGCATGCTTGTGGACGATCTGAGGGTCTCGAAAGAGCATTTTGGATGTATTTGGACTTTTCGTGTCATTGATCCCAGCATACATGCTTTCGTCGTTGAGAAATCGCAGGATGAACCCAGCTACCCCGCCAAATTACCCCGCACTTTCCACAAACGCAACTCGCTTCTTGGCACTCCCAGGATCGTTGCTGAGGGTAACTGAGTCTCAAAGAACACAACGATAACATAAGATCTCCTAACCTCCAAGTGGTGACCATGAAATCGACGAGAACGCATGGAAGTGTCGTTTCCCCCCCCGTTTTTGAAGATGATGGAACCTGATCCGAATGACGTTCGTAGACTTTCGGACGTTTATTTGAGCTTTCTAGAGTGCACGGACGTCGTCGTGATTGCGGAAAACGCGTTCGTCGTCGTGTAATGGCAAAGTCATTCTCGATTGACCGCCGATTTCTCTCCGCTTTCTGAAGACGGAGGCTTTGGATCTGGCGTTATCTGAACCCTTTCTGAGGATATTACGGCGTCCGGAAGCCGAACGCTGGTCTCGTTATCGCGTCAATGCGGAGGGTGACGGAGAAATCGTGTGGAACGTTCGCGACGTGCATTTCCCCCCAATTTTCCAGACCTCCAAACCTTCACCGTTCGACTCCCGATGACGGCTACGAGCGTCTTACACATATATGGGTAGATCGGCTTCTTCGCATTCCCGATTTGCGTCGTCGTCGTGAAAGAATGTAATCACGAGTGGTCGGCTTTGCGGAATTTTGAGGCTCTTGTTGGACGCGAGCTTTGGGGCAAGCAGCTTCTTGTGGCCTTTCAGAGGGTCACTATACGTTGAATACTCGGATCCTGCTCTCAAAAGTCCCAACGTCCTCGCATCTGTCTTGAAATGGCGTGATATCAAATGAGATAGAGGAATGTTCGGCGCAAGACCAGGGAAGGAACATCAAGCTAGCTGACTTATTTACTCTTGCCTGAGGGTCCTTCAGTGTAGTAGAGTCTTTGAAGATTCTTACTTCATGTCCTTGCCGTCTTGCTGTGGAGAAATCAAAGGTGAGCTTCACGCTCCTGGAAAATCATCCTAAGGCGTTCGCAGCACGATGCACGGTCCTAGAGGATTCACGAGTGCTTTCCGAAGTTCATAATTCATTTTTGATGGTGTGAAGACAACCGGAACAGTCATAGCTTCGCGGTGTTGCTGGGAAATCGTGGTGAATCGCACCGGCCATACCTGCTGGCCGCACTCACCATACCCCTCCAAGGCTGTGTTTGGCTCTGGAAGATAGCTCACGGTACTTCAATAGTCAAGATTCATCTTTAAAGTGCCGGGAGAAACGCAGATGCGGTGTTGTTGCATCGTTTCGTTGAGGTTTCTTCTGTGGTGGCTGGCGTGGCGGTCTTGAAAGAGCGTGGGATGGACTATAGGCTCACTTAGGACATTCTCAGGCATGCATTGCGATTAAAACTGCATTTACACTGTTTCTACACGGTCCTGAGCTCGGAGGCGGTGTTTGAACAACGATCCGGCTCGGTTTCAATCCTCATACTGCGTCGCCTTTCAACGCTTGGAGGAACACCTGCGGGGTATATATTGGCTGTCTTACTGCACTTGAAGATATGTATCGCTCTATCGGACAAAAAAACACCATGTGGATACTCTATCTCTGACAACGCGCAGTGGATGTTGACGTTGGTGGGATGTCTGCGACGGGGAATCAGACGTAATACGAGGTATCGGTAGGCTCTTGCCGCATCTCTGCACAGTTTTTCGGTTCGTTAAAAGGCACTGAAGTGTCTTTTTAGCCCTTGACCGTTCGCGTCGCCCGTTTGAGGGGAAACGCGGCAGCTGATATGGAAGGCGTCTTCGCTGTCTCCCTCTCCCATCGCAGCCCAACGGCAAGGCTACGATGCGTCGAATGTCTCCCAGATGGTGTGTTAGGGCCGTTGATATCATTTGACGCGTACAGATGAAGTATAAGGTTCAGCGCGGGGTGGTAAAGCAACGCGGATGCGATTTCGATACTGGAACTTTCTGGGAAGAGCAGTGATCGAAAGGCGCCCTGTACACGCTTGCAAAGACTCTTGGTATATTACATTCATATAGTGTCGTCGCCGCCCCGCCTAGAGGCTGTCGCGGGTTCTTTGACCCTGTGGCGGAGGCTGTTTGAATATGTTGTAGAATGATCTAGAGATTTGAGGCTTATTTGGATAAGATACTGGTGTTGGGGCTTGAGGTAACTCAGGTGATGCTGCTTAACGGGCATTTTGATATTGGCTTGTATCTAACTGCGCAAGGCCTATTCTCTCCCTTTTTCCTTATCAGTATATTCATTGAGTCCTGAAGAATGTTTGACCCCACTATTGGTATTGTCGAGAGCCTGTTACTCGTCCTAGATCCCCAGCCCTCAGAGTCGATATCCCCGAGACCTCCGAAGCTGCGCCAGCGTACTGTGAGACTCCGATGTGAGGGTTTGGGCCCTTATGATGATTCAGATATTCTAAAGTATGCCTGGAATGTATTTTGATGTCTTGGTAGTCGGGGTGGTGGTGGTAATTTATGCGCAGCGTATCAAGATCGTCGGATACACGCAGGTGGAAAACAGCGCAGAGTCTTGGGTCTATAGCCATATAACACCTCAAGAGGGCTTGTTAGCATCTAAAAGGTAGACTCGTCGTATCTCCCGCGTTGTAACGAAATCGCGTCTCGTCAAGTTGGTGGTTTTGGGTGTACGCGCAAGGTCGTAATAGTAAAACATGCGGTGATCATCTTTTGCAGGGCCACAAAAACTTTTAGAGGCTCTTTATGATTCAAACTATCCCTGAAAGTTTTTAGGAAGTGGCAAAAGATTATTTGACGCTGCCGCTTAGTGTTGACGCGGAATTTCGGCGTATTTTCAATATCATTATAAGGAAACATGCTCAAATAATATTTTGCCGCCCTATATAAGATTTCAGGGACTCATTAGATGGTAGTGCACGCTCTGTGAGCTTGAGGAATCGGCAAAAGATTATTTGACGTTGCCGGCCGGGTTTGTATTTATTATGGTAAAACTTCCCTTATAGTACTGACTCCCGGTGTGATTCTTTTTTCGCGTCGATAATAGTTTTCTCTGATTATTTGCTATCCAATCTATGCTAGAAAGTTTTTCTAGACTAGGGTTGAATATCCAAGTTGTTATTATATCGAGATCTCGATATTATTATAATAGAAAACCTTCAAATAATCTTTTGCAAGGCTATATAAAAATTTGAGGCTTCTTTACATCCCAACGGGTCCTTTGAAGAACTTTAAGGCTCGGCAAAAAATTCTTTGAATATGCAGCGGGAGTTGGCATTCTCACAGCCAAAACTTCACCAATAATAGAGACCCGGCGTAATAATCTCTTTTTGGAGTTTTGAGACTTCCTACGCCTTCTTTAGCATCTAATCTATGCTAGAAAGTTTTTGTGGACCTGCCAAAGATTATTTGCGCTTATAGTTAAATAACCAGGCTTCGACTCAGCGGAGATCCGAACGGCTTATTAGTGAAATACCTTCAAATAATCTTTTGCAAGGCTGAATAATTTTTTAGAGGTTCTTTATATCCTGATGGAGCTCTGGTGTGATTTTGAGCTCTGCAAAAGATTTTTTAGGGTGGTCCATTTGAGTTGGGAGTTCTACTTCCCTAGTAATAGTAAAGTCATGCCGTAATAATCTTTTGACGAGCTAAGAAATTTATCACAGCCTCTCCGAGTTCAAATGCATCTCTAAAAGCTTTTATAGGCCTGCCAAAGTTCATTGGAGTGTATAGGAAAATGCGGGAGGTAGAGAACAAGCGAAAGTTGAAGAATCTCAACGTTTAAAACTGCAAAATCCCACTGTAAACTTGGACGGGAAGCTTATAAAAACTTTTAGAGCTTCTTTGATGCCCAATAAAGCTTCAAAAGTCTTTGAGGGTCGTAGAAAGATTATTTGAGCTTGCCGTCAATGATGCTAGATTTGGGTGGCCGTGTACCAAGTGGCAAAGACCCTCCTAAATCAAGTTCGACGAGTCTGAAACATTTTTCGCATATTATCTGATCTTAATAAAAGCTGTAAAAGTTTTTGAGGAGATGTCGGATATGTTTTGAACCCCAATATAAAAGATGGCGTGGAGAAATGCGGGGTTTCCGGTGGATTGACCTTCCAAGTACCAATGTCCCGGTGTAAAAATCTTTTGCAGGCCCATAAAAGCTTTCGAGGCTTCCTTGCATGTAGAATGGTCCACAAAAGTTTTTATACGATGGCAAAAGATTATTTGAGGTTGCAGTTGCATTTGGTAGTCGAAAATCCACCGCGGTTGCTGATTTTCGGCGCTGCAAGCATAAGCAACCCCACTATTTGAAGGGCGGCGACTCCAAATAAATTTTTGAGAGTTCTTATTATTCTAATGCTTTCGCGGGAGGATTTTGGTGGACGAGAAAGATTATTTAAGGGCGCCGTTGAAGTGGGTAGATTCTGCGGGTGAAATGGAAATACTACCAGCACTCTCAAAGCTTGGCTCAGCAGGTCCAAATAAACTTTTGGTGCTTGATTACAATCATATCTCAGTGTAAAAGTTTACTTGGGCTTGTAATAAATTATTTGGGGGTGCTGTCTCGATGCGCGCTGAGAAGACTCGCTGCGCCGCATCACTGCACTATAACAATGCAACGAGAACAGCGATTGCAAGGCTATAAAAACTTTTATAGTTTCTTATATATAAGATCTACATTCTGCGAAATTTTCAAGGTCGAGAAAGATTATTACAGCGTGCCACCGGGGGACGAAAATCCACCACCAAAGTCGAAATCCAGTTTAGCCACCCCAAATAATCTTTGGCAAAGCTACAAAAACTTTTCGAAAGAGTCTCATGTCTAATAAGCCCCTGAAAGTTTATTTGGGACCGCAAAAGATTATTAGAGAGTGCAAGAGAAATTCTAAGCTCGATATTCGGTAATTCCCTGCCTAGAGATTTCTAATACTCTTGAATAATCTTTTGCAAGGCCCCAAAAACTTTTAGGGCTTCTCATATATGTAATACGCTAGTAGAAAGAGTTTACAGGCCGCCAAATTTTAATAGGGGGTGCTTAAAGACTTTTGAAGTTTTGGGATTTTTTCCGAAGGGACTCCGGCATAGCTACAAAAACTTTTAGAAACTCTTTCATATATAATGTAATTATAGAAATTGTTTCACGGCGGCAAAAGATTATTTGAGGGTCCTAGAGAGTTTCAAATCGTGAAGTTTTCTTAGAAATAAGGCAGGTTTAAGCTAAGGAATTTCTACCACTTCCAAACAATCTTTTGCAGGGCTAAAAAAACTTTTGATGACTCTACTATATATAATACGCTAACAGAGAAAGTTTCACGGCCGCAAAAGATTATTGGGGGGTGCCAGAGATTTTTGAAGTACTAATGTTTCGTATAACAAGTGCGGGGTACCGTGTCTAAGAAGCTCCAGCAAAGCGATAGAGATGCCAGCAAGGGTTGAGACATCTCCATGTATTCTTATACGTGTCGTACGCTTGCAGAAGATATTACAAGCCCGGGGAGTTGGGTTGAAGCGCGCCGCCAATGTTGGGAGGGGTTGGGAGCATAGTCGCAATTTTGCAAGGCCTTTGAAATAACGAGTTAAAGTCCCAGAAGATCAACCAAAAAGTCTTTATACCGTTTCAAATTAGCGACAAGAGACATTAGATCAGACAGAATGCACGTCATAAGCGTTGAAAGGGGTATGCATTAGAAACGGAAACGTGGGTCGTCGTGGGAAATAGAGCTACGATTAATTTGATGGTATCCGAGCAAAAGTTTAATCAACCAAATTTTCTTCCAGGCACTAAAAATAACTCTTTGCGCCGGAAATTAATTTTACAGCGTCTGAGAAGCTTTATTCAGAGAAGTGAGCATGAAGTGACGTTAGCGGGCTTGCGCAAGATTCGGCGTAGTACTATACCACCATTGATCCCGCTATCAGATCTTCCTCTGACACTACATATTGGCTATATTACAAGGCCTTTAGATTCAAGGAAGCAGAACTGGGCGGAGTCTCGCTTGGGATAGAATATGCGCGTTGTAGTACGTCGAGATTCAAGGACGGCACAAGCGGCTCCGAGATGCCACCGTTTTTAACACAGCCACATGCGCGTGACTCTTTGGGGAATCTCTAGAACAGACACAGGAGAGTAGGAAGAGCAGATGCCAGAGGAGTGCGCTTCGGGTTACGTCGAAGATCCGACGGCGCATGCCTGGACACGGCGAGCGGTGAAGATATCAATTGCCATTGCTTGAGGGCTCTTCTCGCCGGCGGGATATCGTTTGCCTCGAGAGCGTTTGCCTTACAGTGGAGAGAGATGAGGGGGACAGAGCAGCTTCCCGGTATCATCAGAAACCTGAAGTTATTCGCCATTATAGAGGAACCGAGGGGGCGAGTGGAAAGCGTTCTTCTTTACCACGACTTCGAGTTTCGCATTGCCTAGATTGATTCCCCACACGATGATCGAGAGGATAGCATTGCATCTTCGGTAACGTCTTAAGGGCATAACTAATGCACCAACTAGTATTAAGCAGAAGCAGAATCTGAATCGGAGGCGACTTCGATTGGTGCTTTAATTCTCCGCAACATATATGAATACATCTGCCGTAGTCCACGAGAGAAATGAGGGCTCGCATCAACTCGTGTGACTGCATGTTCAAAGACGGCATTCTCGAAGATATTTGTTCAAAGATATCCCAGAATGAATATAGCCGTGACATGCATCGTGATATCTGCCGGAATGACCCCGATGCGCACCAACCAAGGCCCGAAGCTGGAATATAGAGTTTGCGGGGAATGCGGGGGCGGCCGGAAAATTTAATCACCACAATGGAATCTGGTATAGCTTCATTTTCTGGTTTCATGCGTCCTCAATACGACATGCCGCTATAAGAACCTGCGGCAATCAGTCAATATGATTTGTTTCGGCACCCCAATCAATCTTCTCGTCAGTGACTTACTTCACAAGCCTGGCCGTCCCATCAATCCATCCATCCATCCATCCTTTGCCCAACGTGATCTAACATGTTCTCACGACCAAGCTTCCCACGCACCCGCGTACTCGCGAGCCTTTTAGCTACGGCTTCCCTGGTCGCAGCTGGGCCTTGCGATATCTACGCCGCGGGCGGGTACGTCGAATCTGCTTTGACTTCTGGTTATGGCAGTTGTTGAGGAGCCGAAGCTACGGCTCCCCAAACATTTCTGCAAACCTATACTGATTGTCTAATAGCACGCCCTGCGTCGCCGCGCACAGCACTACTCGTGCCCTCTATAGCGCCTACGCGAATGGACTCTATCAGGTGAAACGGAGCTCCGACGGTGCTACGGGTAATGTCGTAGCGTTATCTGCTGGTGGTCTTGCCAATGCTGCCTCCCAAGATACGTTTTGCGCGGGCACGACTTGTCTGATCACAATCATTTACGACCAGTCTGGCCACAACAATCACCTCTACCAAGCTCCGGCTGGTGGTGCTGCCACAGGCCCGGATGCGTTGGCTAATGCCGTCAGCGCACCGGTCAAGTTGAACGGTCAGAAGGCTTACGGCGTGTACATTGCGCCCGGTGTGGGCTACCGCAACGACGCAGTCGTCGGCACTGCTACAGGTGACGGTGCGGAAGGAATATATGCCATCTTCGACGGTACTCACTACAACAACCAATGCTGCTTCGACTACGGCAACGCTGAGACTTCCAATCTCGACACTGGCGCTGGACACATGGAGGCTATCTATTTTGGGGATTGTACCTTCTGGGGCTCTGGTGCTGGTAGCGGCCCTTGGATTATGGCTGATCTGGAAAACGGCCTGTTTTCGGGCAAAAGTGCTGGTCAGAATACTGCCGATGTGTCGATCACTTCCCGGTTCGTTACTGCAATGCTCAAAGGGGAAGCAAACCAATGGGGGATTCGAGGCGGCAACGCGGTATCCGGCTTGCTATCAACGTACTATAGCGGCGCGCGCCCAACTGGCTATAACCCGATGAGAAAAGAGGGTGCTATCATTCTCGGTATTGGCGGTGACAATAGCAAGAGTGCCGAAGGAACATTCTACGAGGGCGCGATGACCGCCGGCTATCCGTCTGACGCTACTGAGGCCTTGGTACAAGCCAATATCGTAGCCGCCAAGTACACAACGTGAGCTGGGGTGATTAGTACAATTATCAAGTGTACTACAAGTACAGGGCTCTTTGCTATAGACAATACTATACCTGTCGACCACTGCTACTTGCTCATGATATGACAACGTGAGACAATTGAAGTTTTGATGAAATTGCAAGGTGAGGATTGTATCTCACTGGTAGGCGGAGCCGTTTCAGTACCAAGAACCGCTTCGATCAGGATTTTCGTTGGAAACATCTAATTGCAGCATAGCTGCAATATCCGAGAAACTCTCGGCAATAGATATTCCTGTCTCGCCATTCACCAAGAGTATTGTGTCAATTCCGTTTGTCTGCTTGTCTGTACGCATATGCAAGAGCAAGTTGTGTTTTCCCAATACCTCCGGTTTCCCCAGAGTACCAAGCTCTTGACTTGATGACACGAGTGGTCTTGAGCCAAGTGTGCTGCAACACTGGCGAGCTCCACTTGCCTTCCCTTGAACAGGGAATTGCGAGGTTGAGGGATATTATCGCAAGGAAATAAGAAAGGGCCCTTTTACCGTCGTCCGTATCTACACTTCCGTAAAAACTAAAATTTAGCAATTTTGCAGTTTTATAATTTTATAATTTTTAACTCTTGAATATTTTTATTTTTTTTAAGGCTAGGGCTCTCTTTTGTTGAATGCGTACGACTTCCTTTTATATTATATAAGGGTTATTAAGCGCTAGCAAAATTATATAAGGCAAAAGCAATTTTACCTTAAAAGATTAATAGTTAAAGCTTATAATTTAAAGGGCTATAGCTTGAAATTATAAACTTTAACCTTTAAATTTTCAAGGCACTTTTTTTTTTTTTTGCTAATAAGCTAGTATAAGGCTTATATAAGTCCTTTGAGAGTGTTTTTTAAAAGTGTTTATATAAAGCTTTAATATTTATTATATTTATTAATAAATAAGTA
>QGMK01000742.1:0-17857 GCA_007825345.1 Lachnellula suecica
AATACTGTAGAACT
The DNA here is from genome assembly GCA_007825345.1 of Lachnellula suecica. NCBI lineage: Eukaryota > Fungi > Ascomycota > Leotiomycetes > Helotiales > Lachnaceae > Lachnellula > Lachnellula suecica. The sequence continues at coordinate 15 of QGMK01000742.1, forward strand.
CGGCCCCTCGATTAAAAAGATGTCCCGGATACGAGTAATCACTTTAAAAACTAAAACACGAATATGAATCGATTTGCCTGCAATGTGTTATAAGGCTGTCATTTCGTGCCCAGATATAACCTGTTAACATTTTATTATGAGATAACTTGCGGCGATAGGATCACTGAGAGGCCCTAAATGGGACTGGATCAGCACACGTCCAGAGTCTCCGCAAGTCATATAATTTATGAAACGGGGACGCGTCACTACCGACTATTCTTTGATTGGGCGTACAATAGTTGTTGAGAGCATCGCACAGCACGAGTTTCGAACGAGGAGAGAACGGCACCACAGGCGGTGAAATACATGCCATTTATATTCTTTCCGAGATATAAAGATAATAAGAATACAATTTTCTGGCCGCAGCAACGGCAACATTGCTGCGCCAATGAGATAGCAATACGGAAAGCCTCACCGAGACTTCCCAGAGCACCGACTGCCAAGATCACCCGTAGACGCCATTGACCCCCGCCATGTTTCCCACCTTTGCAGCTGTGAATATAGATATAAGAATAGAATCACCACCCAAACTGCTCGCAGTGCAGCTCGATACTAGCCCCCGAAACACTGATGCAGCTTGCAGCAGTCCGCCGGACAGTCCACATCAGCTGATCGGGCCCACACGCAGCAATCATGATCCTCTCATTGCGACCACTCTTGGAAACGACGTCCCTGATCATGGCGTCGACGTCGGGCCGGCCGAGTGCTGGTTCGAGGGAGGTGGAGGAGTCGACGGAGGAGGACTTCTTCTCGATATCGATGCCGAAGGTGTTTGGGTCGGCTTTTGTCGAGCTGGAGTGGGCTGATGAAGCGTGCTTCTTCTCTTCGTTGATTGAGGGGACGAGGGTTGATGGGGCGTCTGCTTCGCTTTCGTTGCTGGGCGAGGGGCGTGTTGTGTAGAGGAAAAGGTTGACGCGTGGGGATGCTTTGAGTTCGTTGAGTTCGCTGCGGAACCAGGATAGTGTTTCTCCATAAATTGTTAGCAAATTGTCGCAAGATGTCAGGGAATGGAAGTACCTGGCTCTCGAACAGTCCAGATGAAATCAATGCTGAGCTTGCTGGCTTCGGGGACCTTTTTAATCATGTCCAGTGCAACACCAAATGTAAACGAAGCTCCGCTCCCTCCAGAAATCAGAATGACTTTATCTGCAACCTTGCCGAAGTTTGGAAGTGCGCCATAGGGTCCATCGATAGAGGCTCTGAGGGTGATGCCAGGGTTCTTGAGGGCATAGTTGTGAAGATCGTTGGTAAATCCATCGTAAGCAGAGATGACCAGCTCGAGAGAGGTTGGAGTCGCGCTGACAATTGTGAAAGGGTGTGTTTCAAGGAGGCGAATCTTCGGCACCCATAAGAAGCAGTGAGTCCCAGGTATGGTTCGAGACGGAGAACGGTTCAAGACGATTCTCGTGCCTCCGTGAGGTAGTGAATATATCGTGGCCCTGTTGTTAACACTGTTCCATAGCACTCTCGAGCCGCGGAATATACGGTCTGAACCCCACATGGCGGCGGCAACAATGATAATAATGACAGTCTTCTTGGAGAAGTCGGGTCGATGTAACGCCAAATTGATGATGATCAACATAAACATGGTGATGTGAATCACATAAAAGAGTTCGTATCTCAGCTTTCGTACAGCTAACGCCGTGACCAGAAGGACGAAAAAGGCCGCGACAGCCGTGATACCATTGATTTGTTCCAACTCTAGTAGCATTGCTGCAAACTTCTCCTCCTCGAAAGTTATGCATTGCAGTATGGCGTGAAGAAAGGCCTGTGTAATTGTGGTGTATCCGGCAACTTGGTGGAGGGGATTGAGACTCTCATATGAGTATGCGGTTAGGTATGCAAGCGGAGTGTTCTTCAGCGCCAAGAACGTGATGAAAGCAATGTTGCACATTGCCAACCTGTCTTTGTTAGCATTCATCATGGGATCAGATTGCTCGACTTGTTCTCACCACCCAAGACGTTTAGCAACTGGCGAGACGCCCCAATCCACCACATTGGTCACCGTCAGAATAACATTGATAGCAAGATAAATCACAACCAAGACAGCGTGGCCCCACGAGGTGAAGCCAGGGACTCGCCGGTTGAGGAAATGACGTGTCAACCTGATTTAAAAAGCTTAGTAGTCGGAATTCACTGGAAGAGGGTTTCCCGTACCTCGCGGCTGAGACCTGAGCCCTCATGATCTTTGACTCCTTCAAGCCTTTGGTTGCATATCGACTGTATAGAAAGCGGCTCCAATGGAAGATTGTGAACATGATAATGACCCCAGCCATGGCAGCAGCAAAATACTTTGCAACATTCTCATTGTTCTTTTGCTGGAGGGCTCGTCCTTGCATCACCTTCTTGGCAGCAGCAGCTGCAGCAATGGCCGTTGCGTTCATCCCATGAGGAGGACTCGGAGGAGAAGCTGGAGCTTCAGGGTTGAACGGCATGCTGAACAATTGAGAACCTTAGAGTGAATACTAGGAGAAGGGAGGAGAAGAAGGAGAGGCAAGGGGTTACATATAGGCGAGACGAACTTCGTCGTTCCTTTAAGCATCTCGCGCTTGGTCTGCCATTGACAGCGGTCACCGTTAACGACAGGCTTCTCCCGTGGCAATATTGGTCAATGCCAACATGGGTCCTGATGATATGGTAGGAGACAGATGAGCACCGGGTTCATAGGCTACTGCCAAGTTTAACGCGCTATCACCAGCATTTCAAACGACGAGAGTTAAGGAGGTTTGGGCCACTGCTTGCTGGCGCCAAAATATGTTTGAGCAGGTGTATCCACATATTACTATGGGTAAAACTACCTCACCAGCTTTACGAGAATTTGCGGAGGATGACAGAATCATGACTGATACTAGCGTTCACAGAGATAAAAGCCAGAAACCTTCCTGATCCGGACCCTAAGCCTGATAGGTCTGCAGAATCGTAGCTCCGAATAACTTCCAAGCTTCAAAGGAATTCGGCAACTGGCTAATATCAGCCTTAGCGAGTCCCAGGATTTGAGCATTAGCTGTAGGCGGCAGGTGATCCTGCGCACATGTGGTCCAGCTTTCGAGCTCCAAATTGCAAATTCTGTTCCCCTTGTGGTCGCCTACTATAAACAGGCATAATTGTCGGCTTGGCGGGTGTATCCATATAGCGGTAATTCAGTATTGGTACGCCGAATTGGGCGCATGCCCGACCCAACGGTTGGTAGCGATATTAAAACGAATGCCGATAATTTGTGGCGATAGACAGGTGATGCGCTGTGATGCGACTCAATCAATATAACGTGCTTGAATCTGGGGAAATTCATATTAGGAGTATGCTCATTGCAAATAGCAAAGAACAATTTATATTCAACTTATCATTCCCAGTTTGGAGAATCGTGACTGCGCGCCGATCATGTTACGTTGAAAACAAGAAAAAATACGACGTGTCGGCATCGCTTGCAGCCCTGCCATTAAGGCAAGGCGACCTAATAAAATATTCAAGGCGATTTAAAAGAAGTCTTGCCATTCCGCCGACGGACAGCCGGTGCCGACGATACTGTACTGACGCTCGTACAGAGGAAGATGGGCAGCATGGAGACTTTTTGGAGGCACTATTATGAGTACTTTGAGCCATTGTCGAGCACGTACGAAGCCCTGAAGGAAGGAAGCATCCAGGGGAAGAAAGTCTCAGAAAGGAAGGAAGGTCATCGTCCGTGGATCTCGGTGGGGTAAGTACCACACTTTAACCCCTGTTCCCCCTGGGGCCTGGACGGTCGCCGCTACGCCGGCAGTTTAGACGGGGAGGGTGGGCCAGTGCCGTGCCAATCAACGTGTTTCAATGGGGTGAAAGATCAGATTAGACAACTACAAAGCCTTCTACTCGATCGGAGAATAAATTATTCAGCCTGAAACTGCATGGGCAACAAAGGTGTGGCCGGGCCTCGGTATCCTTTTTCAACAACGTCAAGATAACGTTTTTAATCTTACTTCCAAGGATCCATTGTGCTTGATGCTCCGCCGCATACGGTGTGGGATTCTTATCCCCGAACATATTGTTCAGCGAGTCCTTTGAAGATGCTGCCCAGGATCTTCTCCGAAGATCCAAACTTGGCTTTCACATCAAGCATTGTGGGACAATCAAACGGGGATCAATTTTGGCGAATCAATTCGTGCCAATATAAAAACATTTCGATTTCAGGGAAGAAAGCAACCTCTCGTCACCCGTCTACCGCCGCTGTCTCACACCAGGGGCCTTGCACCGTTTTACATCCCCTGCTCCTCATGCCGTATCTTTATCTCTTCTGGAGCACCTGAGGCCTGAATGAGCGATACATGGACGTCATCCGGTAGAGCTTCAGACCCCGGCGCAGAGGCCTCCAATAATCACTTTCCCTCAGTTCGAATCCGCATATTCGCCTCCAACGTTCGCCTCCAAGGATCTTCGACCAGGGTGCAATACTTCTAGCCCTGGGTTCCACAATGTTCCATGGGATCAATCCTTTGGACAAGTCATCTGTTGATAACACACCCCTCGCTAATAATTGAGAAAGGTCATTACGGGACCTCCGAATCTTCGTCCATTCATGACTCGGTCCACGGACGAGGGTACGGAGGTACGAGATATGCTTATCTCTAAGCCCTGCAAATTCCAAGCAATCCGTGAAACAAGATAGCCAGACAGGAAGGAGGGGAATTTTCATAAACTATGGCGACAGCTTTTGCGATTGAAAATCGCAGGTGGCGTACCAGCAAAGTGAAGAAAAAATGCGTGGTGTGGCCATCAACAAGGGGAGTTGCAGTAGGGACATTTCAACTCTCGAGCTGCTCCTTCTTTCGGAAATTGTGGCTGCTGAAAGTCTTGGTAAAGTACGGCCTACCTGCCTCCCCTTTATTGCGATCGGGCAGCAAGATTTCAAGAACTATCTCGAGGAATTTGCAGCGAAGCAGAACTGCAGGTGCTTGATCAACAGTACCACAAGAAAAGTGCGTGCCCAAAGAGACAGCTTTCACCAGCTCACTGAGACTGTTCGAGGAGTTCGAACTCCTCGAGACTATCGAGGTTGTTGTCAATCAATTTCGAGGTCAAGTGACCGTCGCCGTGTTCGGAGCACCCAGTACGGCCAAAAGTGAATGCCAGTAACTAGCTGTACCATAACTTTTGGTGTTGCAAATGAAGCTCTTCTTTACCTTCATCATCTTCAAAATGGATAATAGTTTTCAGCAGTAGGTTATGCATTCATCTTGTCGTCAAGTTGAGTAGATTCACGCTCGCTTATTCGAGGAGAGGCAGCAACGACCTAGGCAGAAGTCGGCCAAAAGTAAACATACTTCCACCTACGTCGTTCACGCTTTCTGGAAAGCACATCCACCACAACAAGAATCTTCAACATTAGACATCAACGAATCTCAACCTTGCGCCGATGCGTTCGAGTTGAGGTTTGTCACTGTCCAACCGCGAAGATTCCGACGAAGGAGCATCAACAACAACATGTGAGATCTTCCCCTGCGTCCCCAGCTCCTTTCCTGCTTTTCACGCATTGCGAAGACGGACCGCCGAGTCGGCTCGATTCACTCGACGAGGCTACTTCGGCCGTCTTTAACGACATTGGTAGTACTCTAACAAAAATTGCGCAGAGCGACACTCGCAGCAACACGAGAACAATGCCCGGGTTTCCCTTGATGAACACAGCGGGGTGGCCAAAAGACAATCCATACATTGCCCATTTCCCTGGTCAGGTAGATAGGGCAGACCTTCTCCCATCAAAATACCAGCACCCGCTTTTGAGATCCGTGCAAGCTTTGCTAGAAGAGGCTTGCTTCTACTATGCCCAGCGCTGGTTGCCCATGCTGTTAATCAATTGTTCGTGGGAAACACCAGAGGACTGCGAGCTAAATAGGTGGTGGGGGGTCATGCAGGCAAAGCAGGTTCCTGCCTGTTCGCTGGCTTTCCCAATGGGTTTCAATGTCGAATGGCCTTTCCGTCGCCTGTCGCACCTACGACACGCTGCGGTCCACAGACACAAAACTCCTGTGGAGATTATCAAGCGGATGCTGAGGGATGCCATTGATATAGTGGGGGGCTTGGGTGACAAATTGCGTAAGAAGAAGCTCCAGTACTTGGATCAAATCGTCCAAAAGAAGGACTTGGACTTGTTGGAGCGTGCCATTGCCACGCCGCTCCCCGAATTCGAATCGCTTGTTTTTGAGGAGCAGCCTGTACAAACCGTGTCGCAGAACTCAGAAGTTGGTAATGGCTCCATGACAACTATGGCTGCTATGACTCGGGCTGCCATCAAAGCTCAGTTAGATTCCCAATTGCTGGGTTCGGTTTCAACTGCCCAACCCCCTCCTGAAGTCCGTCCATCTCATCTTCGAGGTCGCGAAACCGAAGGGTCTCGAACTTTACGCCGTCGATCGGCAAGTCCAATTCAACAGGCTGCCCCTCTCTACCGCGCCCGAGATGAGAATCTCCGCCGTCCGGTGATGAGATCCAACAATCAACCTACCTCCAACTTCGTCGACCTTACCAGCGACTCCGAAGATGAGCCAAAGGCTACAGCGTCCAAAGCCCGCCGACACCGACACTCTGCACCTGCGAACTTTATCGACTTGACGATAGACGATTAGATGATATGTTTGGTACGAATGCGTTCTCTGGGTAGTTTTACAAAATGTCAATAGGAGAATCTCCGTGTTACAATGGCGTTTGCTCAAATGAAGGACTGGGTCTACAGGCCGGGTTATTTGGTTGAGGTCTTTGTTCCTGTGGCGTTCAGAGACGGGACACATGGATGTCTTTGGAATTGAGATACATGGAGATTTGGTTCTGTGTCACATCGGTGGTTTGAAGGTAGAGAGGGGGTTTACAAGGGTGTAATACATGGATATGGTCTGCCTGGAGTATCTTGGCGCTTGAGATGAAATGGATGGAATGAAAGGAGTTGATGGAATGTCAAATACCCCTCTGCGCGAATGAATGATACGATCAATGACACCCAAACCTGTGCCTATTGAACCTTTCTTGTGATGAATACCCTGAAGTTTTTGGCTTCGTCAACCAGTTAATCATGCTTTGGTTGTTGCCACTTTTCAAGCTGCCAGTTATTAGAGGGTAGCAAGTCCTAGGATTGCTTGTTGCAAGATAGGAAATGCAGACAGCCTCACAGGCAAGCACTGGAGGTCCATGGGCGGTTAGAATAGAAGCATGAGGTACATAAACCATGTTGAGGTCGGTCAGCTGATACACACATCCCCAGAACCCTTCTTCCTACCGCAAAGCCCTCTTCCCTGTTTGCTGTACGCCAACAGGCCGATTTCTCCACAGAATCTTGACGAAACCATCTTCAAACGCCCCATGGAACATTACCACCATCCAAGCTGCCAAAGTTGATGCTGATGCTGAAGTGTATGTGTGTTTATGACCGCGCCTCAGAGGTCTTGCTGATTTTGAGATTTTGGAAGGAGTCTTCACGCCTTCGTGGTCAGCTAGAGCTTACACTAGCTATGAAGCTGGTGCCAAAAGCCTCAGCAAGGATTTTGCCCAGTTCTATCCACTGGGATCTTCAACTGATGATTTCACTGACGCTCAGATAGGCAGGTAGGGTGCACACTGGTGCAAGGGGCGTGGGAGAGGGGGGTGGCCTTCAGAGGGACTTTACTAGGGGCACTGCCGATGTCTCAGAGCAGGTGAGACTCTTATCAGATTGCGTCTTTGTGATTCACTTCAATCGGAAACTTCTTTCTGGTATGGATGGGGAAGAGGGATGGGTAAGGAGGATGCACACTAGTGCATGGGGTGGGGGATGAGGAGGAGGCATTCAGAGGGACTTTACTGGGGGTACTGCCAATGTCTCAGAGCAGGTGAGACTCTTATCAGACTTGGGTCTTTGTAATTCACTTCAATTGGAAACTCTATTTTGGAGGATGGGGAAGAGTTACGAGAGATGGAAGGTGATACTTAGTGTGGAGATTTTGTATTCTCATCGCTACGTACATGCTATCCATATACTCCCGTATTCAAGATCAGTTTCCTCATACCCCAACTCTCATATCAGTAACATCAATGTCCACGGTATCGGCCGAAGGTGAAGGTGAAGGCGTTCTTGACGGAACTGGGATTGATAGTTAGCGTGGGTCTGGAAGCAGCTCCTGGATAGAGTGTTTGGTAGATGGCCAGTATCTTTGTGCTGGTTACGACATACCAGTAAGCGTCGTAAGTGGACGAGACCAATTGTTTGACGGCTTCGGTGACAGCAGCAGTTCTGATGATTTGACCTTCGGGCTTCTGGCGTTTGGGCTGGGGTGCCGCTAGCTCATCATCAAGCTCTGCTTCTTGATAAGCTCTCTTTGACGTGCCCGAGTTGTCGTTGTCATCGGAGGGGCTTCGGTGGTATCTGGCGCTTCTTCGTCTCGCTGCTCTTCGTCTCGCTGCCCGTGGATGGTGTCGCCCGTAAGTGTAGTTGATGGTGCGCTTGAGCGTAGACAACTGGTGGCGTGGAATCACGAAGCTCTCATAAGCCAGCCTCGTCTCTTTCTTCAATGCTTCTCGCTCTTCTTCTCTTCGATCCTTCTTGATCTGCTCGTATGCCTTCTCTGCAGCTGCCTTCGACTCGTGGTCACCTGCAGCCAGACTCTTCATGTTTCGTTGAAAATCTTCCTCGTCGGCCGCTCTGCAAGCACTGAATTTTTCAGTGTCGTCTTGTAGGAAGTCGAGATGGTTTGCGTAGATGTTCTCATACCGACGAGCAAGTCGTTTAACTTCATTGTGGGAAGGCTGTAGTAAGGCTACGGCCCTCTTGTCGCGAATTGCTTCTGCTAAGGCCAGAGCATCTTTCGCAAATGCTTCAACCACAAGGACTGAAAGGCGTGTGTGCTTGTGAACGGCGACATGGCGCAGCTGCTTGGCACGATTGAGCAAGCCTTTGAAACGATTGTGAGAGCAATCAATTAAATCATAGGGTATCGCCAGCGCAGAGGCAACCTCTTGAAATAGATGTAGCTCGCAGTCCGCGGCAACACGCCATCCGAAATCTTTCAGACGTTGGGGGCACCAGACCCTGTAAAGCTGGAACAGAGCTCTTTCGAGAATTTCTTGGACATCACTGAAGTTACTTCAGTGCCTTCTGGACATGGCTGGGGTAGTAGGACGGGTTGTACGCGAGATTGTTGTAGTACCAGATGTTATGGCGACACGAGGTGAGTTTTCCGCTTCGATAAAGAAGTTGTTGGTGGGCTTCAGTGTCGGATTCAGGTTCGGTGTCGGATTCGTAGTCGGAACTGCCGTATTCGGAAGACGAGTAGGTTCCTGCGGTATGATCGGAGTCGGTCTCCTCCATCTTGATTTTGTCCGCCGCGACCTTTCCCTCCGTAGTCGTTTGGGATCGCAATTCCATATCGGCTCGCCCACGATTGGCTTCGTATATTCCTCTGTTGTGTGCTCGTCTGCGTAATGCGTGGTTGGTCGAGTGTCGAGGTTGAATGGAAAGAAAGGGCGGAGAAGCGCTCATGGCTGAGAGGCCGGCCACCTTTTCCCCGCCCTTGCTCGAAAATTTTTCGACAGACTCTGCAGGATTGAATCCAGAGCCAAGCAAAGTTTTGAACATCTATGTGAATTGAAATCCACGGCCTTGGTCGGAGTCTGTGGATTGTAAACAACCCGATGGCCCGGCAATCGGAACAGTAAACAATAGCCAAATCAACAACTCTGACTTTGCAACCTTTCGAAAATCATTGTTGGGCAGTAATCAATGTGTTTCAGATGAAGGAGAATGAACGACAAATATTTGAGATTCTCAGACCAAAAGCATTTTCAAAAGTCAAGGGTATTTGGCTCTATTGCATCCAACTTGGAGGGAAGTAAACATTGCGACTTTCGTTTTGTTGAGACAGAGAGTGCAGTCACTAATATTCCGATCCATCGTACTCACTTGAGAGTGGGAGACTATTACGCTTTTCAGTAGAGAGAGGTGAATTGCTGCTATTTGGATTGTTTGAGCTTACTCGCACGTGAAAGAAGGATTGCAGTCACCAATATTTGGGCCTCTCGCATTCACCCAAGAGTGAAAGGTCAACTCAATTTCAGTATAGACGGGGTAGATCGCTGTAATTCAGGTTCTTTGAATACAATCGCGGGTGAAGTAAGAAGTGGGGCTATCAACAGAGAATACGAAACTGTCAACCAGCCAAAAGTGAATTGATATCTACTAGAACAATGGTTCTAATTCGCTTACCGGCTAAACATTTTCCATAAGAGCCGGCAACTAAGTGGTTTATAGTTTAAAATAACAACTTTTTGGACACAAACTTTGTAAAGTACTGCGAATCAGGTAACGCTGATTGCGCGAGTATGGACGTATCATGCACCTGAGTAAATCTGAGCAAAGGAAGAGTCTGCCATCTTGACTAGAAAGATGGGTATAAACACAGTGTGCCTGTGTTTTATAGGGACTGCGCAACGTTACCTCTGGCAGTCCTGAATTTTCCGTGTGTTCTGGACCCGGTTGGGGTCCAGACCGGATTACAGATTACGGTGTTTGGAGTCCATCTAGTAATCCGGCCCCAAGGTAAGTATTAACAGTATCACTCTATTAATAATCTCTCAACTCCTCATTATAAATCATTTACTAATTACTCAGTCTCATTCTAGATCGGAATTGTTTTTTTTTGCGCTTTTTGATGTTTAACTTGTCGTTGGACTTAAGCGAGCCCCTTTCTTTTTGGGCTTCGGGGCTCGACTTCCTCGCTTTTTTTCGCATTCGCCCAATCTTCTAAAAATCGTATTGTAAGTAAATATAACTTCAATATTTTTTTTACTTAGTAGTATTATATGCACTAATCTCGTGCGCTAATTTCCAAGTCAACACATTCGCAGGCTAGCACAAATGGGATGCTGGAAGCAACATTTGGATTGGGGGTATATATTATCGATTAGAAATCATCCCAACGCCCTTTATAGCATTGTATATACAGATAACCAAATAGAATAAAGAAGAAAAAAACTCCAAACGCTAACGCTATGCTTGAACCCTCGTCCCAATGCAATTTACACTCTAACACACGCATCTATTTCATAAATTCGTAATGCTAAAGCAAGAATCTACTTCCTCTTGATGTTAGGGCACTTATTGAGGCAGTCCATGACACCTTTCGCAATAGTAGCAGGAATCTTCCCCTTGAACTTATCCACATCATTGCCATCGATAGCCTGTCCGAACGCCGCGCTCACAACCTGCTCATCAAACGCGAACGTCTCGTCAAGAACTTGGCCGGCGCCAAAGTCCTCAGAGTTGAAAGAAGCGATGAAAGTGGCGGGCTCGCAGCTGGGGTTGAACTGTGTATGGATGGACCCTTGGTAGAAAGGTGTCATCTGAAATTTCGTGAGGGTGTTCTGGATGACACGGCGCTTTGTGGGATCTTTGGGGTCCATGACGCCGTTTTCGGGAACCATTTCGGTGACGATGGTTCCGTCGACGACGATCTGAAGTTCTGTTGCGCGGGGGTGGACGTGGGGGGCTTTGAAGAGTTGAGTTAGCAAAAAGTGGGAAAGAGGGGTCGGAGAGGAACATACTGTTGAAGCCGCAACCGCCGAGAAAGCCTACAGCCATTCCGCTCCCGCTTCCGATGAGAGCGGGGAAGTTCTTTCGGTTGGCTGCCGCAAGCTCACCGCCAAAACCGCCGGGTGCTGTTTTCAAGCTCTGGGCGCCGAAATCAAAGACGAAGTTCGCGTTGTCGTTGAGTGTTGTGAAGCGGTCTTGGGCGAGTGGTGCGAGAAGAAGCTGCTGAATTGCATCTGTACTGACAGGCTTCGTGGGGACGGTCGCAGTAGACGTGGAGTTTGTGACTCTTGGCATTATTGTAGGCGCCGAAGATACCGTGTAGGTCAGAATAGCGACGGCAATGATAGAATTGAAAAACATCGTGAATTAGATTGGCTGATTTGAGGGAAAAGGCAGGAAGTTGAAATAAGAAAAAGACTTAAAGAAAAGACTTTGACAAAGGAGAAGGTATTTTTGGGGGTTTGATTGTTTGATGGGGAGGGAAACAACTTGATGGGGATGTTGTCTTATATACGGAAGTGCTTGATGGGTTGAATGATTTGTTTACCAACCAGCATCTCGATGTTTATTTTGAGGTATTCTTGCGCCCCCGGTGTTGAGGATACCCGCGATTTTGGCAATCTGCAGCGGTGCGTATTCTGGGATGCGGGAAGGCTGAGCAGGTCAGCATCCTGCAGGGCTGACAGGGGGAGCTTGATTTGGGGTGCGTTGATTCGCGGAAACCAAGATTTGTGGATCAAATTTATCCACACGTGGCGTCTGAACGAACCACAAGATTTCGGCTTCCAATCAAACAAATAGAATCATCCTGCTGATTCGCTGACGAAAATACACCCCTGCTGAAGACGCCTCAAATGTTTAGCGGTAACTTTGCTTTCCGAACCATCGGGTGTGAAACAAACTCCAATAGGTACATTGTGAGATTCAAAGAGTATCAGTCATCTCGAGGTATAAGCCTTTTTGGACGAGGCAGTTGATATTCCTGATCGACGCATGCCTAAAGAATAAAGACGACCAAGTGACTGGTACAGTCAGCAAGAAATTGCTAGCCGATATCGCAAGTTTACCAAAACAAAAGAGTCAAGACGGTGCCTAATTTTCGCCTCATACGGCCACTGAGGTCTAAAGGATTCTGAACCTCATGCTCTTGTTTGGGTCGTAGGCCAACAGACGGACAAGAGGATTTTGACATGACCGTGCTTGGAGGTCAGGCCCATAGGCGGCAAAAAATAAGCGCTGAAATTGGCATTGAAATGAAATGTACGTAGTTCCAACAAGAGCAGGGTGTGACTCGTGAGATTCTTGTCTGCGTTGCCGCAGGGCTTTGGGGACCCATTATCGGGTGACATCCTTCTCCAAACGTTTCTCTGTCACCTTGAAGATACGAGGAATACCACTTTCCTCGAATGGGACATCTTCTCTGATCATCTTTGAGATCCCTTTTGCAGCCAAGAAGATTACAGGCATTCCAGCTCCATTGTACCCAGCGAGAACGTAGTGGTTCTCTTGGCCATGGACTTTCCCACAGTGAGGCCAACTGTCAGCTGTGTACCCAATGACTTCCCGCATATCAGCAAAATACTCTTGAAAGAGTTCGAGCGGGGCAGCTTATGACATAACTTACTTCCTGTCCACAAATAATCCACGGCCGCCCCACTGTTCTCCCAGCCACGGAAGTTGTCTTGCATGACGGTCTCGAAATGAGGTCGGGCTTGCTCAATGAGGGTACTGTCATCAACGTTATTGAACCACAGATTCTTGTCTCCAGCGTATGTACTTTTAGCGCCTCCGCAAATTATACCTCCGTCAGGCCTCGGAATGAGATAATCCCGAGATGAATCATTGAAATTGATTCCGTATGTGTGGCTCAGATGAGGAGGCTGGTTTGGTGACTTCTCGGGAACTTTGATGTGAGAGCATGTGATCTTGATTGGAACGATCTTTTTCTCAATGGTAGGGCATATTCCGGCGGTGTAGGCATTGGTGGCAAAGACTACTTTTCGAGCTTTGATGGACCCTCGTGAAGTCGTGACAATGGAGCCAGCATCTTCGGATGGTGAGACAGATGTAACCGGCGTATGAGTTTGAATATTGATCGAAGTCCTTTCTACCAAGCGGGCAAGCAGCCCGGTAACGAACTTGTAAGGCCAAAGTTGCAGGGCTGTAGTTGTAGTTCCACCTTTCGCTCCTTTGACCCCCGAAAGCTGGTTCCAATTAGCATGTTTAATGTCATACAAAACAAACCGGCAACTCCCCTGTTCGGCGTATTTTGGTCCTACATATTGCACGTCTTGGATGAAATCCAGCCCCGCTTTCAGCTGTTCTTTATACTGCCTCTTGACCTTGTCGGCATGAGCTTGAGTAAGGAAGGTCTCGAAGTAGCGAGTCAGAACCGCATCGCAGTCAAGATTCTCCTTCTCAGCAATACCCTTCATTGCATATATTTGGTCTCTTTGAAAGAGAGCCAGCTCTCTCGCAGCGTCAACACCATGCTCTCGGACTACCGGGTCAACGTAGGAGTGAGGCGACAGCAAATGGCCACCATTGCGTCCTGTGGCGCCTGAACATATTTCTCTGGCTTCCAGGAGTACAATTGATGGAGGAGAGGGATTGTCACTCAGGAGATGGTAAGCTGTGGAAACGCCGGACAAGCCAGCCCCGATGATCAAAACATCGCATTCTTTGGGCAACTCTTCAGTTGTTCGGAGGCTATCAATGCCATGCAGCTCTGATCTCCAATAGGGGAGAGTAGCATTCGGAACTGGGAATATGTTGTTGCCTGTCATGGTTTCGCGTTTGCTTGATCTGCCTGATTGCGCCGATTCAGCAAGCGAGTAGGAGAGGGGTAGTTCAAGAGAACTCAGGATACAGTGAGAAATATATATTTATATATTCCAGCCTCACCATTACTTTCGAGCCCTTCGAGGGCAGCATGTCAAACTTTTGACAGGTGTTTGAAAGCCGCCGCGCGGTGACATGTGGTCAAAGGGAAGGCGCGTGTTGATGGTGGGGTGGGGCTAGCGCAATTTCCATGTGAGCGCGTCGGTTTCGAACCTTCACCCCTTCGTAAAGAAGCATCAAAACCTGAAGTAAAAGACGAAGAATGGGGGTACCTTTCGTATTACTCATATAAAAGCTGAATGTTCTCAATGATGACTCAGGCAAGCGCCTCAGATATGCCAACTTTCTTACCTCCAATTCCGCGTTGAAGATCTTCTCCGTCATTTCATGCAACTTTTACGAGGGGACCGAGGGGTTTGAATCAAGGCAAGGACTTTAGTGGTTCTGTTTGTAGATGTTATCTAGCATGGCAAGGAAATCTTAGAGGCATCATAAATTTCGATACTTTACGAAAGACATGAACTAGTGCTTTCTTTGCATTATGCCTTACAATGCCTCAAACTCCCTTCAGGTTACTGACTTTCAGAGCTGGGCGTATTGAGAATAGTCAAGAAGAGTCTCTTCCAAGAGATCACTTACTACATTAAACCCAGCCGGCTGACATCTTTTTCTTCGAGCATTCATCGACCTCGAATTGGCCTACCTCCAACATGTCTTTCGATTCTGATCCTCCAGAGACCCGATTTCTCCTTCTGACATTGGGTTCATCAGACACAGACGGAATCTACACCAAACCCCAACCACAGCCCAAGCTGAGGGCCCGAGTCAAAAAGCTTGCAAAAGAGCCCGAGCCTATCAAGTCTTTCGACGAAACATCAAAAAACGAACGTATCCTCGAGCGTATTCGTAAGTGCTTCGCTCGCGGTCAGCACCCGACGACGCCGGAAGCTGAAGCTCGAGCTGCTCTTACGATGGCTTCAAAACTCATGGCGCAATACAACATTACGTACGCCCAGACACTCTCCGAGGGGTTCGACGAAGCAAAGAAGAAGGCAGTCGCCGACGAGAGTATTGTGGAGGTCATACACGTGGAAGGTAAAAAAGTGGTCAGGCAAGCATTCACGAACGAACTTAGGCGTGCAATGAACCTCCTTTTCGACTGTGGAAGTTATTGGCAACCGATGGCGCATAGTCTACAATTCATATTTTACGGAATCGCAGCCAACACAGCCGCTGCGGCCATGGCTTTTGAGATGTGCTTCAATCTTATTTCGCATTGGGTAATGGCGAAGCATGGCGTCAGTACCAAGCACAGCTATTGTGTAGGAGTTGCCCAGGGCTTATATGATCTGGCGCAAAAGGAGAGTAAGGCTGGAAAGAAGGAGAATGGAATGCAAGTGATGGTGATGGATGGGCAGCGAATTGCCAAGGAGTATATCGATGCCCAAGATTTCAAATGGGGGAAGGGGCTGCTGTGACTGCTCCGAAAGATCTGCAAGCATTCAAGGATGGAAAGGAAGACAGTAAAAAAATTAATGTGAGAGCCAATCGGTTGGAGTAGGGGTACGGCTGCTCTTCGCCTTTAGTATTCATACATTGCGAATGACTGGAGGCATGATTGCCAAACAGCATCATCATCCCTAGAATATCCCATAACTAGACATTTGACTACTTATTAGCTGGCAAGTGAAGTTCAAAATCAGGAGGCTTCATTACACTGCACACGTGATCCCTACACGCGTAAATTGATTTTTGAACTTCGCGTCTCCGCCAACGCGACTGAACACCAGCAAACACCACAGAACGAACCATGGCAGTAACCAAAGGCGAAACCGCAGGCGAATCCTCCACAACCGCCGCAAAGAAAGTACTAAAAGCTAATTCCAACGGAATAGCAAACTACGAACTACCATGGTAAATCCCCAACCTTTGAACGCGTTTTGGCAAGGCTGATTTTCGCAGGGTTGAAAAATACCGACCTGTGTTTCTCGACGATATCGTTGGTAACACAGAGACGATTGAGAGGCTGAAGATTATTGCAAAGGATGGAAATATGCCGCATGTTATTATCTCTGGTATGCCGGGAATTGGGAAGACAACGTCGGTTTTGTGCCTTGCCAGGCAGTTGCTTGGGGATTCGTACAAGGAGGCTGTTCTGGAGCTTAACGCCAGTGATGAGCGAGGTATGCCCATTTCTGTAACCCGCAATAAACCCCTACTGATGGAATGCTACAGGAATCGACGTCGTGCGGAACCGCATCAAAGGCTTTGCCCAAAAGAAAGTCACACTCCCTCAGGGCCGCCAAAAGCTCGTCATTCTCGACGAAGCAGATAGCATGACGTCCGGTGCGCAACAAGCCTTGCGGAGAACGATGGAAATTTACTCCGCTACTACGAGATTCGCGTTCGCGTGCAACCAGTCGAATAAGATCATCGAGCCCCTCCAATCCCGTTGCGCCATTCTACGATACTCCCGATTAACAGACGCACAGGTGGTCAAGCGGATACTGCAAATCATCGAGGCTGAGAAGGTGGAATATAGCGAGGATGGATTGGCGGCTCTTGTGTTCACCGCAGAGGGGGATATGCGGCAGGCTATCAACAACCTGCAGTCGACCTCGGCAGGTTTTGGATTCGTGAGCGGAGACAATGTTTTCAAAGTCGTCGATTCGCCACACCCTATCAAGATCCAAGCCATGCTGAAGGCGTGCTATGAGGGTAAAGTCGATGCTGCGTTGGAGACTTTGAAGGAGCTGTGGGATTTGGGTTATTCGAGTCACGATATTATCAGCACGATGTTCCGGGTCACGAAGACGATTCCCACGCTGAGCGAACATTCGAAGTTGGAGTTTATTAAAGAGATTGGGTTTACGCATATGAAGATCCTGGAGGGCGTACAGACTTTGCTTCAACTCAGTGGATGTGTGGCTAGACTGTCGAAGCTGAATATGGACCCGGCAAAGTTTATTGCAAAGTAATGGAGGAAAAGAAAGAGCATATTTGGCGTTAGGGGTATCTGCGAGGGTGGCGTATAAGGGCCAGCATGTTTAGATTGCTACACTGAATGATGAACATGAAATCAACATCTAAAGAGAACGTGCTTTTACGTGAATCTTATTGAGGCTGCTATTTCGGAGGCTCTTGCTCAAAGTCTTTCTCGTACTTCTCCCATACGGCTCTATCCCTCATTATTCGTTTCTGCATCCGTACTTTTGCCTCGTACTCCCGAATTCTGTGATCAGCTTCCAAGCAAGCACCCATGATCATTCCTAGGAAATCAGCTATTAACTCTGATCCACGCGAGGAAAGAGCTGTTTACCTGACATCTGGATGAAGCTATCAATTTATCAGCAGCTAGTTGGGAAAGCAGGATCTTTGACTTACACTTTGAATTGGATAGTCAACCCTCTATAAACAGGATACAAAGCATGACCAGCACCAC
>QGMK01000743.1:0-17856 GCA_007825345.1 Lachnellula suecica
AAAAATAAATAATTTAATTTCGCGTTTAATATTATAATTAAAAACTCTCGGATTTCTAAGATTTTATTAGTTTATTAAATATTTACGATTTTAACTTTATAATACCCGGAGACCTCGGCTTTTCTTTGTTTTTTTCTTCTTTAATTTATTTTCCCTCGATACGATTTCTACTTCTACTCTGAGATTATAGAACACATTATATCCGACCACGATTTCGACATGTCGCACAGCGATTATAATGATTCAATGTTCGACGAGCCCAAATATGATCCGACTCGCATATGCAGCCAGGTATATCCGCCCCTTATCGCTGAAAGGCATGTACCTTATACCATGACTTGCAGGCTGAAAACACACACACCAGTCCTGAAAACCTATCCTACAATTGCGTAGTCAGCTGTTCCACCACCCGCTGCAAATGCAACAAATTCGGTGCCGGCTGTTCGCCAACTTGCAAGTGCGCCTCTTGTACCAATCCGTACAATGACCTTTCTACTTTCTTTGGTGACAATACTGCAAGGGCAAACCCCTGTTTCAGAGCCTGGGTTCGAAAGCAAAATGAGAAGAAAGGTCCTAATATCGATTTTGCGGCTGAGGCAACCCGAGAGCAGCTGCGACGCCTCTTAATGGATGTCGGTACCGATTCCCCAGTTCATGCGGCCCCACGCGGAAAGGTATTTAACGATTATGAGGAAGACAATATGGCTGAATGGGCTGCGGAATGGACCAAATCCGATGTCACTGCGGAACGTCGCAAGGAAATGGTGGATGAGCTCCTTGTCACTGGGCTCGCGGAGTTTGCTACCCCTTCCAACACCGAGTACTTCATAATGGACGTTGGGTTTTTCTACAGGTTTTGCTTTCGTGGTTGGCAGGATGACGCCACTCATTGCGTTACCGGTACCTGTGACGAGTGCATGGAATGGAGAGAATGGCACTGCAAGAACTGCAACAAGTGCACTTACGGGGTATCACTGCCTTGTAATGGATGTGGGGGTGTATCGAGCTCGTATCACGAGATGATGCCTTATATGTGAGAGTTTGATATTGCTATGGGCCGATTGGATAGACAAATAAGGATTACTGTTCAAGTGTCTCTGTTCTCATCCCTCTATCCCTCTACGGGGATTTGGATCGAGTGGGTGGATCATGTGACCTTCATACCACGAAAACATATCTAACAAGACGCCGACCTTTCGTAGAAACAGATCTCAATGCCATATTAATAAGTGGTTTTCGCTGGGATATGTTTAGGTTACGATTTTGTTAACAACTTGAATGCGCCGATGCAAGCGGCGGTAAATGTTTGACTTCGCGTTTCGCGTTTTGACGCGTCTAAAACCGCTGCTAATTCAACGGTAGATCCCATCTATGTTCTTCGATCTTATTTCTAACGTTATCGATTTCACTTTGAAGCATCAGAGGTATCATGTCGGATGAGAATCGTGACGCAGAGGATGACATAGGACAGAGGTATAGGATTGAAAAATATGACCCAAGTCGCAAAATTACTGAAGTATATACCCCCCAATACCACCCTCAAGTGTAACTTCTGTAGCTTACATATTGGTCTAAAGGCTAGGACTAAGCCTGTTAATCCCGAACACATATCCTGCACATGTACGACTCAATGCTCCTGCTCCACCGCCCGCTGCGCATGCAATAGATTCGGCTCCGGGTGCTTTTCCGATTGCCAATGCTCTTCCTGCACCAACCCCCTCAACGAAATAGTTCCATTCTTTGGCACCAGAGTACGTGCACATCCCTGCTTTGTAAGCTGGATGCGAAAACGCAGTAAGAGACGACACACTCGGATCGACTTGTCGGCCGACGCAACCAAGACCCAATTGCGATGCATCTTGATGGGTGTTTCCCTCGGTGGCAGAGCCTCAAGGAGAGATATTTCGGGATGATATGCCTCTGAATTTGACCAAATGGGCTAAGGAATGGGTCAAGAAGACTACTACTCTTCAACGCCGCACGCAGATGGTAGATGCGCTTCTTATTGCGGGGCTTTCGGAGTCAACGCCCTATGGCTATTATTTCAGCTTCTGCAAGAATGAGTGGCAGAATGATATATACGCACATCATTGCGCTTTCTGTGGGGAATGTGCGGACTGGAGATTTTGGCATTGCAAAAGGTGCAAGACGTGTGTACATGGACTCTCAGCTCCTTGTAATAGATGTGGAGGTGCGTCGAACTTCTATCACGACTCGCGCAACCCTTCAAATCCAGTATTAGAGACTTGAACTTGATGAATATTCATGGCCAGGGCATTCTATGTTGGCGCCATAATAATAAACTCTTGTACTCCACACGAAATGCACCCCATTAATGCTCTCACCACGATACCGGAAACAGACACCTCAAGCCCCCTTGCTCACCTGTCCAGCAACCCAACGATCAACATCGGCCTTGAAATCAGGCTCGAACAACCAACTCAACTCAATATCTTTCTTAGATCCCGCCGGCATCTTATCCTGCTCCTCCTTTGGCATGCGCCTAAAATCAATCTGCGAATTCAGCAACAACACCTTCTCCACCCTCTCCTGCCGATACCGCTGCCAAAAACCCAACGAGTCCTTTGAATCCACTTTATCTGCCTGACCCAACAGCAGTGCAAAAATATACGCATCCTCAAACGCCTGATTGATGCCCTGGCCGGCACTCGGAGGAATAGCATGAGCCCCATCGCCCAAAATAATCACGCGTCTCTTCTCAGAAGCCCATTCCTCCAGCTTCGGCACGACGTAGAAAGGCCACACGTTGATCTTGTCATGCGGGATGTGCGAGACGGCATTCTGCACAAACTCAGGGAAGTGCTCTGCGTCTTTCTGGAGAAACTTCACGAATTCTTCTTTGTCCGCCAGAATTCGATCCCAGCCGGCTTTATCGTGGTTCTCTGCAACACGCCTCTGCTTCCCAATCAAGACTTCCGAACCATCGACTCCCTGGGGAGCTATGACGAAGCCAGCTTGGGGTGTGCTGACCGTGACTGGAATGTGGTAGCCCACGGGTAGTTTCAGCTGTTCAGTTGGGACGGCGGCTGTGACGCCCGCCATGCCGGTGAAAGTCGTCTCCAGGTCCGGGTACAAATAGCGGCGGACAGTGGAATGAATGCCATCCGCACCAACAAGAAAATCCGCAGACTGAGTGGTCCCGCCTGCAAATTCCCACGTCACTTCTTCCTCAGTCTCCGAAACGACTTTCGCGAACTTCTTCCCGAACACAATAGGCACGGCTTTCTCCTTCAGCATAGCCAGCAGCTCATCAATGAGAACGTGGCGGTAAATCCGGAGACCGGCATAGCCGTATTTCTTTTTGCCTCCAAACTCATATACTTCTAGCAGCTGACCGGAGGCGTCTCTGTAATCCAGTGTCTCGAAGTTGTAGCCTTCGACGCGAATTCGGTCGTAGACGCCTAGTGCGTCGAGGATTTGGAGAGCGTTGGGGGACAGCATGACTGCGCCGCCGGTGTTTAAGGGTGCAGATCGACTTTCGTAGATGGTGCAAGCGATGTTCTGCTGGTGGAGTGCGAGGGCTAAGGAGAGTCCTGAGAGACCGGCGCCGATGATGGCTATATTGAGGGGGAGTGAGGCCATATTGTCGAAAATGAAAGCCTTGTCAAATATTTGCGCAGGCGTTGGGATTACAAAGGAAGAAAATATGGAAGGTGATTGCCTTCTTTTGAAGGGGACAAGGCGGTATATATATGAGATGGAGTCTGGAATCTTGCTTGCCTTGAAGCAATTATGCAGTAAGCATGATAGAGCGGAGCCGAAGTGCGGCTCCGGGGTTTCGGATCCGGTATGTCGAACTTGTAGAATAAACCTGCCCCATTTAGTGCTGGCCTTGGTTGCAAAGCATACAAAGTAACTAGTGGTGTACTTCGATACCTATCATAGCATCACTCAATCACTGCATTTCTTTGAAACAATTTCGAATTTAAGAGCTCCGAGCATCACGAGTCTTTGTTGGGGAGGGGGCAGCACTAATATGAACAAAAGCAATAAGAACAGCAACAAATACTGATTGAGGATGGCTCGCGTCACTTGACGGGAAAACTATGACGCCGGGGGAGCATCGAAGAAGGCAGAAGTTACAGGAAATAGTGCCGTACATCCGCCATGAGAATAAGTCTGAGGAACGAGCAAAGTGAAAACAAAAAACAATGTTTAATTATATTTGTACAATTCACAAGATCTATGAAGTCATCCATCGTCCATTTATTTGCTTTCTCCTGACCTGCAATGCGTTAGCTATTTTCTCCAAGTAACCAAGAAACGACTTACCATAGGCGCCAAAACCACAACACCAAGCCATAATGCAACAACAGTTGCAACCAAACTTAGCTTGTTGAATCCCTTCCCAAGGATATCAAATGCAGCGCTAGGAGCAACTCTGGTTCCGAAAATATCTATTCCATATGCGAATAGCAGACTCGTACTTTCCAAGACTGCCGGGCTAGAAATCACGTCTTTGACGCCGATGACCTCGCGTTTATGTGTAAGCACGAGCTTGGGATCAAAATCAATATATGGCTGATACTGGAAGAGTCCTTCTTCCATTTCCGGGGTGGTAGGATTTCGGCCGACCGGTCTCCGGGGGTCTAGAATTGTTTTTGGGATACCAATGATGGCATTGTTCCTGGCGATAGTGCAAAGAAGCTGGCGTGTGGTAATGCCTTGTCGGGTTGAGGTTACTGACATGTGACTGATTGCCTCAGGGATAAGGAAGACCTGGCTGGAGACGAAAGGGACAGCAGGTTCAGCGTTGGGAATGTCGGATGGCTCGAGGCTGGATGAGTTGGCCGAAGAGCCAAGAGGTCCGCGATCGTTAGGGATGTCCGATTCGTACATCTCAGAGATGAAGAGTTGATATCCTTTCGACGACGGTAGAGACTCCGTGGTTGATAATATATCAGCCCAAAGAGAATATGCAAACCAGTTCTCGGTGAGAACTGAAGCAATGGGCTGACACGTATCAACTCCATCATGACTAACGGAGTAAATGATATCGCCAGATACGGTGTCGATCAGGTATAGCGAGGCAGTAGAATGCTCGTCCGATACTGCGGTGACCAGCACAATGTTTGGATTCAAATACTTGTATAAAACAGAACGATCACCAAGAACCCGGCCAATAGATGCAACGGGGTCATGAGTTGGTCTCGAGACAATGTTGATAATTCTTTGACCAATTGCCGGCTTGAAAGTCCACGTAACGACAGGTTGGGCATTGCCAATCCCGGCCTCAAACTTCAAGCCTCTGATCTCATCGTTGTTTCCTTGGACTACGAGGTTATCCTTGGGGGCCCATGGCGTTGGGACCTCGCCGGGGTTTCCATCCGCTCCGATGGTGAGTAGCCATTTTCCAGAGGCACTGTCAACGACTACAGTGCTTTGAACCGGTGGCCACGTTCCAGGGTTTATGGCTTCAACTTTCTTACCACTTGTCGTATTGAGCATGATGTATTCTCCGTCAGCGCCTCGAATAGTGGTAGTGCCTTTCAAATGCTCAACCCAAATGCCTTTCACATCCCATTTCTTGCCAGCTGGTTGCTCAAAAGCCTTTGCTGACCAGACAATGGAACCGTGGTTTCCAACATCCAGGCCATAGACACGTCCACGCCCAGTAGCGACGATTACAAGCTTGTTGAAGCCGAAACTATCACGCACCAGCACGCCAGACTTTTGCGAAATGATCTCACTGGGGAGAACGCTGCTTAAGAATCGCCTGGGAAGATCCTGCAAATAACCAGGAAGATACTTCAGATCATTGACGTGGCGGGTTACCCGATGGATATACGCAGAGAGTGGGTTACTGTGGGCCTCAGCCTCCAAGGTCTCAGCCAGACTTTCCGAATCAGGAATCTCAGCCCATTCAGCAGCAACTGCGCCAGAAAGTCCCTCGGGGCGTACCCATCCAGCCTTCCCATTACGAACAAGAACCCAGTTCTCATCGCTGGTAACCAGGGCAGACCTGACAGCGTACTTGTCTGTTTCGCGTTGCACGACTTCCGAGGCGCCATGAAGAAGAGATCCGTGATCGGTTTCGAAAGTCAGAGGGAACCTTCCTAGAACACCATGCGAAGCTGATGACACGATAATGACTTCGTCCTGCGTATGGCGAGTGAAATAAACATTCGCATCTTGGGAGCTAGTTGAGATGGCTCCCTGTCCTGGCAGCTTTGGTAGTTCGTAGGCCTTCTTGATGGAGCCACTTGCAAGTTCGATGTGGTAAACATCCGCACAGTTGGAGACACTTGATTGGGTATGGACCAAGAAGTGCGGTTGTGACTGAACAAGATTTGGCGCATGGAGGGCCACCTTAACAGTCTCTCCGTCAGACTCCTTCAGTGGCAGCGTTTGTAGATCTCCGGCTTTTCCCAGCAAATTAACCTTCAAGTTTTTCAATGTCCTGTCTGTCCAAGCAACTATAGGAGTCGCCGAGTTTGCGCCAACAAGCAAAACATCTTCCGACGCATGTACATCGGCTTTCGTAGTGATTGTGTAGTCGTTCATTTTCTTTCCAGTAACAGGGTCCAGTATCGTAACCTTCACGTTGTAGCCTCCCCATGCGCCATGAAGAGACACCACGAAGATATTCCTAACATTCGTACTGACTTGCAATGGAACATCGCTGGTTCCGTCTTCATATTCCCATGCCACGTTTCCGCTTGCACCATTCAGTCGTCTCAGTATCCCTTTTCCACCCTCTTCGAAAAGTGCCAAAACATCCTTGGTCTCTGCCGCGCCTGCAGCCGTCTCCATAACCTCCAGATCCTTTACAGTTCCCCCAAACACATTCCCCCATCTCTCTTTCCCGCTCATGGCATCCCAGGAATCGACTCGGCTCCCAATCGCAGACACCACTGAGCTCTCGCCCTCCACCGGCCTCAGGAACCCTGTATCGTTGCCCGCGTCTCCAGCGAGGGCGTGCCGCCAGACAACCGTCCCAAGTCCAGGATTAACAGCCCCGAGTACCCCCAAATCGCTCAACGTGTATAATAATGTAGCCTTGTCATCTTTCCGCGGACGATGGAAGAAGGTGGTATGTGGTAGAGGGAGGCCTAGTAATTCGTGGTGGTAATCGATGCTGTAGGCTTCGTCGGAGTAGACTGCGAGGGCCGAGGGGAGGATGGAGAGGGCTAAAGGGAGGAGGTGGAGTGGGAGTCGCATGTTTGCGACGGTTGCATGAGGTGTTGACCTTGAATGTTGCTTGCGAAGGTTGGTCGAGCTATCGCGCGGCGAGCTTCGGTGGTTTCGTGTCGCGATGATGGAGATCACGTGCCTCTTATATCTTAAGTTTATATTTGAGCTAGCATCGTACACGAAAAAGGACTAGATGTTATTTGGAATGTGCTCATAGCATCTGAAGCTTCTCCCGTGTAGCTTTCTTTGTTATTATACGTGAGATAGAGCATTGGCCAACTCGTCAGTAATTCCTCTCAAAATTTCAGGGGTAAGACTGGTGAACAAGCGTTCTTCACCTATCACAAAAGAGTTTCGGGTTCAGGGGCGAGAGGAAGGCAGTGGGTTACAGACGCAACAGAACTATTCATTTAACTCCTAACATATTTCGTCCAACACAGTATTAACACTAAGCTAAGTTCTGGTTTCACTTCTTTGGCCTTGTTTAGCATACATACTATCTTCGGAGCACAAATTTCGCTAGGATGTTGGCTACGGTGGTGTACCGGTTTTTCTTCACTTTGTTAGTTGCAGGAACCTCTTCAGTATCCGGCTCTTCAACAAGTGCAGCGGGTTCTTCGAAGGTTGCTACTGAAGATTGAGCTGACAGAGCTGGCGCCGGAGGTTGGACAGCCGGATGATAAGTTGCCATGACGAACGCTCCAATGGCCATTTCGCGTCGTTCCAGCGCGTTTATCGTGGTAGACAACCTCGAATTGGCTCGTGTCGCCGGCAGTGTAAATGGCTCGCACGCCTCCTGAACGAACGTCGTTATTAACACTCCAAGCACGAGTTTGACCAGGTATAATTGGATAGTGAAGCCATTTTGGTCCGCGAACACCTTTAACGCCGGGAGTTTTGAGTGCAAGGCGTTCGAAGTTTGCGAAGTAAGAGGGATATTTACCGGCGGTACGTATACCAGCAGGCGCGTCTGCCACCTGAATCCTGACTTCACTCGCTCGCACCCATGTCTGTGAATTGGGGTTATCTTTGTCGGACGGAGTTCCATTGAAGCTAAACTAAGGTGATGTCAGTCTCTTGATCTACGGATGGTATCTGAGTTTGGGATAATCATACAAAAGACGAGTCAGTGGGTTGACGACGAGGCGGCGCGAAATCTGGTAGAGTAGAAATGGGTCCAGCATCTGAAGTTGCAACACTCGAAGATTTGACTGCAGAAGATCCAGCTTCTGCATTTTCAGTCCTTGAAGACATGATGCGTTGGTAATGTAGATAGGGGTTCTCTAGGAGTTACTTTGAGTTTGGCGGGGAATAGGTAAATATTGGGGTAGTATGTTGGATAGCTGATGCTTCTGAATACTTGGACCTGTTGGGTGGCTATGCTCTGCTTATATCCTCATTTTAAAGAGCTAACTTCGGTCCCTGGTCAAACATGTTCTTCAGGATACCATCGTTGACTCTTTGTTCGGGGAATCCCGCTTCAGATGCGCTGCGGCAAAACCATGAGCTGTCTTCACAGTGAAACTAGCTATTTGTGACATCCTTTGAGGTTTCAATGAAAAGCGACAGTTTTGAAACACGGGACAAACGGAGAAGGGGTGGAATGAGGGGGTGGAATGAATGGGTGGAATGCGGTGAGTGGGCGGAATGTGCTCTGTGGAATGCGTTGCCTGGTTCAGCCTGGAATGTTCAAGACAACTATAAAATCTGCCACCAACCACCAACCACCAACCATCAACAGTCTACCTCCTAGTGTACTCATCCAAAATGGCCGTCAATCTGCGATTATTCGAGGACTCTAAGTA
Source organism: Lachnellula suecica (assembly GCA_007825345.1). NCBI lineage: Eukaryota > Fungi > Ascomycota > Leotiomycetes > Helotiales > Lachnaceae > Lachnellula > Lachnellula suecica. The sequence goes on from QGMK01000743.1 coordinate 8,961, forward strand.
CGTAGGACTCGCAGAGTCTGGGCGAGCTATATTCAATATCCTGACGGCTACACTTCAATATCCTGCCAATACGCAAGCAAAAGGCCCGAAACTTGCCCGCGACATCTTCTTCTGCTGCTCTTCACACAAAAGTGGAAGTATCGAGACAGCTTCCTGGGAAGTCTGGCCGGTGGTCCTCACTACAGCGAGCTGTATTCCGTCAGGCCATCTGTGGCAAGACAGTCTTCTTCAGGCTCTGAGTGACCTCAGTCGACAAGATAGTGCTTTCATGATAGGTGAATACGCGAGAGATGTAAGAAGTCAACTATCCAGTTCTCGCCGTTGAGCTAATAGGTTTCCAAAAAAGGGGGATTTATGGAAAGATCTTCCCAATCTGGCGGCCTGTATCAGGGAGAAATGGATAGGTATAATACCAAACTTTCCATAAACTTGTGAAGACCTTCGCTGATATATATTTAGACCCGACTTATGACGACATGCTAGACATAGAATATGGTCTATGGGAGAATTTGAATTCATTCGTTGCTCGGCTTACGAGTACCGGCATTCAAAAAGGGCTCTATTTCCCGATCTGGCAGCTCAGGACAGCGCTCGAAACCCCGCGATTCAAAGGTCCTGCGATGGAATGTCGAGTCTTGGTTGCTTGCGAGTGGATGATCCGCTGCGCAGGGTTCATCTTCAAAGAGATGAAACCGGACGAGGAAATCGAGGAGAGCGCGGCTCGGGCGCTCGGGACAGGGACTCTCGCCGAAGGCACGCCAATACTGGGCGTTGATCGATGGGAGTTTTGGAAGAAGCAACTTACTGGGCTTGCTGCCGATGCTGAAAGCCTGGACTTCAATACTGTCACTACTATGCGAATTTCGGACGCCCTGAAGAGCATGAATGCTGCCAAAAAATAGGTCGACTTTGAAACTGGAGGCTGAGGAGTCACGAGTGCGCCAACATGACTAGTGAAACGTCTATGATATTCTTATGTTTGTCAATTAATTACGTGCGTAGACGCTTTACCGGTTTGCACTCTGATTCGTGAACATCTCGTGTTCGTTTCTCCTTCCCATAACTATCATGGCTTGCGGGTTGCGATTTCAACTCCAGCTCTGATGCCATGACATGATCATTCCCATCTTTAATTTCCACTACCGTCTCATTGAGCCTTTCGGCCAGTTTAAGTATTTCCTTCCCTTTCCCTCTCACATTGGGACACGTGCGCCTTAGAAATTCCGTTTTCACCCATTTCTGAAACATATTCTCCGCATCTGCGCCAGCTTGCTAGAATACCGCAGCAATGTCTCCGAGACCCAACTGTTCTGCGTCATCGAGAAGGACCTTTCCTGTGGCATCCAGCCAAGCTAACCATGGAAGGGAAATTCTCTTGTCTTCTTCATCAAGCACGTCTTGGTTTGGATCGCTGCCAGACGTGAGTAGCAAGGATGCCATACCCTTTGAAAGGAAACCAAGACGCTTACTGCCACTGCCCCATATTCTGACATTTCCGCGTATTAACCTTAGAGTAACGGCGTGATACAAAAGAGGGATGCATCCACAGGGTGGTTGATTCAATATGGTAAGCTGCGGAAAGTCCGGGTGTTGCTTAATATAATTGACCGCCCCAGCTTCGACTGCAAGAATGAGGGATGCATGTGATGATCCAGAACCGGCAACGTGCGTATGCGTCCTTTTCAGGCGCTTGAAGAAATCTAGAGATGGTTCTGTTTCTAGGAGCATATCCAAGAAAACATGTATGTTCCAGAAGATATTTATCTGTGCGTCCGGCTCTTTGCGATCGGACTGGGCTCCCCATCTAATGCCATCTCGAAGAAAACTACCTGCTTGATCCTCGTTCAAAAGAAGGCTCTCCGTTGCCAAATATAAGTTCAGGAGCGATAGCTCTGTCGAGAAATTGGATGTCTCATTCGGAGTCTTTAAACAATCGAGGTTCCACACTTGTTCTCCGCTTAAAAACTCGAAGACAGTGCGGTGCATGAATACCACTGATCCATCAATATAGGGATCGTGACTTTCGGAGGGCGAAGCTCCGCAGAAGCAACGCCAGGAGGAGTTGTCGCTTTTATAAGAGATTCGCAAGCTCAGTTCCAGCAAGCCACCGCACCGGCTTCTTAGCCGTCCCGCGAGCTCCTCACAAAGGCTTCGCTTCTCGTTTTTAGACAGATATTGGACTTGGAAGGTACCGCTGTCATTGTCGTCGAGTAAAGCCAGGCCCATTGCGCTCATTTCGCCGATCTCTTGTGTTTCCTGCGCTTCTTGGGCCGTGTAGCATACCCTTAAAAGCTGCGCACATTGCTCCCTATGGCGCCTGTCGATCCTACTAAGCATATGCTGGAATAGTTCCTCAATCTCGGGCGGCAGCTCATCTACGCGCCGGCGAAGTTCCGATATGTGGTCGAAATCGGCGAAGCCAGAAAGAAGCGTTCGGCACGCGAGTATGACCCAGAGAAAGACCCCAGATGACTTGTTGATAAGGTATTGCATGAGCTCTTGCGTTTCTCCCGCATGCCGATTGATTAGCTTTCGCATGTATTGTGGCTCCCAATAACGTCGTTCACATAGGATGTAATATCGGGAAGGGTGAGCTGACTTTTTCCGAATCTTGAAGCTCCTTCCACATGTTCGGAAGCGCCTCGGAAATGAGCGATCTGTGAGTGGAGAGAATCTGGAACAACAGAGCTCTCCACAGACCCTCCTGAGACTTCTGTTCAGACGTGCCTAAGTTCCAGAAGAAAAAATCGGCAATGAAATATGGTCTTCCTTCAGCCCATTGCAAAAGCAGATCTCGAATACGCTGACTGTTGTAAACTTACTTCATCAACGGTGATTTGCCACTCCCCGCTTTTCCACACGCCCAATATATCCCTGAATTTTCTCGAAGCCATTTGGTCAAATCATCCCACGGGGCGTGGGACAATGGTTGTTCGAGCGCCCAATGCAGCGTCTTAGCATGGGCCGTGCCAATTGCCTGTCTCCTATCGTTCATTTTCCTGAACCAAAACTTCCTCAGTATCCGTCCTGGCATGTCTCCGCAATGGCCCTTCGAGTTGAATCCGCAATGTCCTTTTTATGGCTCATTGATGCCTCAAGCACCATCTTGAGATCCCAGAGATCTTGAATAGCTTTTAAGTCTTCGTCATTCATCGATTGCATAACAGCGCGACCGCCTCGCGCAGGGACAACTTGATTGAGCTTCATTACGAAGTGAGCTAGCTCCTTGATCAAATCCTCAAACTTTTGCTTGTCGTGGATCACCCAACGGGCTTTGTTTCTGAGTAAAGTGGCGTGCTGGCGTAAATCGATCCGCATTTTCAACGCTTCAAACTCTCCTAAGAATTTTTCCATTCTTGTACCACTGATCGCAGTCGAGAGATCAGCTTCTTCATCGATACGTACTCGCTTCGTAGCCTCACGGAGTCCATATCGATGCTTCAATTTTGGCTCGTCACTCAAGAGTAGGCGGATACTTGTCAACATACGCATGACAACTTGCTGCGTCTTGGGTTCGTCCAATCGACGGTCATAATCAGGACGCAGAAGCTTCACATGATCAGCCCATTGCAGGAGGATTGTCTTCTCGATGTCGAGCTTGGTGTCCAGGATTTCGTAGTCGCGACCAAGGGCTCTGGAATTCGCGAAGAGCGTGAAAAGGTCGACAACGTCTTTGAACGCGCCAACAACTCCGGCCAGTCCAATCACGCCGAGCGCGAGGCCAGCTATTTCTGCCATCCTTATTTCTGATGAACCGTAAGAATTGCGTAAGAATTGCTTGAAGGCAGCCGCTGTAGTTTTGATGTCTCTGCGGGACGAGGCTGAGGAGCTGAAAAGTGGCACAGCCACGGTTGAGCCACCGCCATGAGATGCCCACCAATCACCTCTACCTTCATAACAGAGAAGTAATATGAAACATTGTTACAGAATTTTTGCCACTGTCTAAGAACTCGAATGAGTTTTCGACGTTCGTTCTCAAGGTCAAGTCTATGCAATCAGCTAGATACCGCGATGCGAGATCATCATTAAAGTTGTAAGAGCCCCGCAAGGCAGCACGGAGAGAAGGAGTGAGAACCATTGCATTCCAGAAGCTTCTTACCATAACAATCCATGTAAAAAGGAATTTGTTATCTGCGTACTTTCGTATCAGTTTTATGTTCAGGAGGTTTTGAGAGCAGCTGGTGCAAGCTTAAAAATTGCAGGAGCTCTAAAATCACTAATCACACGACCAGAAATTCTAGGGACATTTTACCTGTTTTTAATTGGCTCGTCTCGGTCGTACTTGCTAGGCGCACCCGTGGTGATAGGAACGCGCCATAATCTCACCTCGCCCGTGGCATAAACTTCCTTCCTTTCCACAACACTACATTTCGATATATTAAGGGTAAAAGGAGTAAACAACTCGTGGTGTGTCAGAGGGTCTCTTCTACATTGCCCTGTCAAGGTGTGGCCCGTTTTTGGATGCTGCAGTCTACGCAACTCCACCGCCAGACGATGAAGCATGGTGAACAAGGGAAGAAGCGCGGGTTGCATAACCTGCAAGAATCGTAAGGTCAAGGTAGGTAAAAATTGCCTTCTGCCAACCTTTTGTAATTTTTTTCTACAAGAGCCAAGTTCTGATTTGACAATCAGTGCGACGAGACGCGTCCCTCGTGTAAAAGATGCCAGATGATTTCAAGATGTTGCCCAGGGTATCCCGATGAATGGGATCTGGCGTTTCGCAGCGAAAACAGATTGGTTCAGCTCAAGGTTTACTCCGGTGGTAGGGGCCCTGCAAATGAACCCTCCTCCCTCCTCGCCGTCGATCAGACCTCGCCGACCCCGCGCGGGCACGTGAGTACCAACTTACCTTCCTGTGATTCAGCTGACAGTGTCTAGATGACCCCTGATGTAAGCCTACAGGTAATACCTCTTTACTTTCGAGATTTTGTTCTCCCTCCAAGGACTGCTGGTCTTAATGGTTGGATGGGTTTCTTGCCCGATCTCTTCCAACATGCCTCGGACGGTTCGGGACTTCGCCAAGCTGTATATGCTGCTGCCTATGCAAGCATCGCCCAGAAGCACGAAAGTTTGGACCTTCAATACAAAGCCATTAGCCATTATTACAAAGCGCTGGGGCAAGTTAATGTTTCGCTAGCCAATCACTCGCTAGCTGCAAGTGACGAAACCATGGCGGCTGTCATGGTTCTCGGAGTTTACGAGGTGCGTAGAGACAGACGTTTGCAACCACTTGCTGACAGTCTGTACTTCCAGTGTATAGTCGGCACTATCGGTACCTTTGCTAAAGACTTATCCCTTCAACATATCTATGGCGTTGGAGCCCTGGCGAGCCTTCGAGGCGTGTCAACCCCGACGCGACGTGACTTAAATCTCTTAGAGGTCGCGTGCTGTCAGATTGTAAGAGAGTAATGCTCTTATACTACTATACACTGACAACTCATGCAGCAAAGACGGAATCTAGATCTCAAATTGGCGCCCAGCCCCGAGGACGAACGCTTGCTAGGATTGCTCGAGACTCCGTCAATTTGGAGCGAGATGATCTTCGGCATGTTCTCAGTCGCTAAATTTCTGGCATCAATGAAAGCGGATCTTGCCCATCATGCCGTGGACTCCAGTTCCTTGACAACCTTTCTTCGTGGTCTCTGGAAGGTTGAAGATCAACTTTGTAAATGGAGGGAAGACGCAATACGTTCCATTGGCTACGTAGTGGCTTCCCCTCCCTTTAAACACAATGAGATATTCCCTGGACATAAAATGGACTACCACAAATATTTAGATATCTATGATATGGGAACTTGGAATAAACACCGGCCCACTCGGATTCTTCTCCATCAGAGTGTATTGGAGACCCTCGACCGGTTCACCACAACGAGCATCGACGATGAACTCCAAGTTCCTAAGCAAAGAGCCAAATCATTATCCATAATCGACAATTTGGTTCAAGACGTATTCGCAAGCGTGGCATTTGCTCTTGGTGCGAATGATGCCTTGAAGTCGAGTCCAAGAGGTGTTGGCGGATACTTTCTCATATGGGCTCTCAAAATCATTCTTCAATGTCCTTACGTATCAACAGAACAACATCTCACTGCGAGAAACGTCTTATGGCGCGTTGGCAAAGAATGTGGGATAGGTCACGCCTGGACATTCGCAGAAACCTCGGATCCAAAGACGGTTTATATCTAACTCAAGAAGTGCTATGCAGCCGGCTCTTTCTCTGAAACTTGCGACAACGAATCAATCTTTTGAAAGAAGTTTGAGGAACCGCGACCGCAATAATCCGGAAAATCATTGAATTTGAAACTTCGGGGATAGAGTCCGGATATGTTTGAATGAGCGGATCGTTACCCCATTCGATTAGCGTTCCGAGATACGTACATTGCTGCCAGGGGGTTTGGGATTATTAGCGCTAAATTCTACCGAATACGCCATGAGGCCCTTGAATGGGATGCCGTAAGAACCGCAACCCCTCAATACGCTTCCCAAATTTCACTTGACTGTGAAAATAAATTATGAGGCTGCGGTTCTTACCGATTATTACTGAAGCTGATTTATCAGCCTCAAGATTGCCTCATCCCAGGAACGACGCTCGCAACTCTAACGGAAAGGGGTGCAACGTATGAATCATATGGAGCTGGCCCACGAGACTTCACAGGAGGAATCAGGCCCTCTGCTCAGTACTTAAGAAGTAGCGGTGATCGTCCTCAATCACCAACCTTTGGCAAACACCTTTCGAAATGGATTCTTCAAATCAAACGCATACTCGCGCTTCAATTACACCAGATGAGATCACATCTTCAAACTCCTCACTAGTTCTTGAGCCCCAAGAAAAGAGAGACTTCGGCGATGAAGTAAGCCTAAATACAGAAGAACCACCCAGCGAAAATACTTTAATAGCCTGGCTTCAAGTACTTGGGGCTTTTTTCTGCATGTTCAACAGCTGGTAAAATTTACCCCTCGAATGCTTTATCCCGACGCTAACCGCCCTACAGGGGAATAGCAAATACATTCGGAGCATTTCAGACATACTATGAGACTGGCTTGCTATCGCATGAAACGCCATCTAGGATCTCCTGGATTGGCTCGATCCAAGGTTTCCTCTTACTGTTCGTGGGAGGTCTTGTTACGGGGCCGATCTACGATGCTGGACATCTTAGAGGACTGGTTATATTTGGTGCTATCGCTGGCGTTTTCGGAATGATGATGACAAGCATTTGCAAAGAATACTGGCAGGTAGTGTTGGCTCAAGGACTCATTGTGGGAATCGGCAACGGCTGCCTTCTTTTGCCGGGCGTGGCGGTAATGCCACAGTACTTCATCAAAAGGCGAGCATTTACTACGGGTATTGCTGCATCGGGAAGCAGTCTTGGTAAGCCACGCCAATCCACTTCTCCTGGGCATTTTGACTCATGATCGTATCCAGGCGGTGTCATCTACCCCATCATCTTCCACAAGCTTCAGCCCCGAATCGGCTTCCCCTGGGCTACGCGTGTCCTCGCCTTCATCATGCTCGTAACGCTCATGGTGCCGATCTGCGTCATGCGTGCCAAAGTCTTCCCTTCCAAACGGCGCCCACTCTTCGACAAAAATATCCTGCGCGACCTCCCTTACGATTTCTTCACCCTTGGGGAGTTCTTCGGATTCATGGGGATGTATATCCCATTTTATTATATCAGTTCCTACAGTATTGCCCATGATATCGGCAGTGAGAATCTCTCCTTCTACTTCCTAATCATCATCAACGCTGGCTCGATCTTCGGCCGCATCGTGCCCAACTTCTTCGCCGATATCACCGGGCCCCTAAATATCAGCATGCCTTTCTGTCTTGGCTGCGGTATTATCGCGTTCTGCTGGACTTCCGTCCAGTCCCTGCCGCAGATCATCTTGTTCTCCATATTCTACGGTTTCTTCTCTGGGACATTTGTCTCGATAACAGGGCCGGCGCTAGCGACTTTGTCGAATGACATGAGCCTGGTGGGCACACATATGGGCATGAGTTTTACCTTTGGGGCTTTGGGTCTGCTGGTGGGGAATCCGGTTGCGGGGGTGTTGTTGAATAAGGGGTGGGTTGCACCTGCGACGTTTTGTGGTAGCGCGAACGTGCTTGCTGCGCTTTGTATTTTGATTGCTAGAGTCAAGAAGGTGGGGTGGAAGTTAAAAGTTAAGGCTTGATAGAATAGAGAATTTTGGGGTTGGGATAAACTACTGAAGATGTTTCACGACCGCACTTATGAGCACGGGCACTTCACCATACTAACGGGCATACTTCTCAGCCGGCAAAAGAGTTCGGAGATAAGAGCAAGCGGCACGAGGCGTGTTACAGGGAGTAGAAGGACGCGGAGTTCCGAGAGGATGAGTGCAGACGGGTATATGCATGCAGGTGCGGAACTATGAGTAATACGGCAAGCAGTTTCCTTCCGGCTGGGACACAGGGTGTGTCGCTCGGAAAAGATTAAATTCTCTCGATAGATGTGATAGACTAAGAGTAGTACTCTGACAATTTTATGTCCAGTGTCTCGCTCAGACCTATCTTGATTCCCACTTGTCCCTCCCTTCCCACGACCCCCGAATCACTTTCTAAAATGTCTCATGGTGTGATTTGAAAGTGTGCATCTACAGGCTTTCCGCAGTTGATCTTGAGTATATCCTAAACGTAAGTCAGCTTCCACACTCTCACCTGCATACCAAGCAAAAATATCCGAACTTACCTGAGGGCAAGCACTGAAAGCTACAACAAGATCCACTTCCGCCGTCAGACAAATATACTGCCCCCCCTTACTGGTCGGCGGTTCAAATGACAGCGTAGTGTGATCATCATGAACCGGAATATTCATGAAAAGATTCAACGGCGAAGGCGTAAACTGCGGCGCTTTGATCCCTACACCTCTCATTAGCTCTT
>QGMK01000744.1:0-17856 GCA_007825345.1 Lachnellula suecica
GTGGTATGAGAGATGATTTTATGGTTATGAATACGGGAATGAAATTGAGGTGTGGCCTTTTGACGTGATACTTCTTTTTTGTTTTGCATTCCTTGGTCTCGGTTTTTATGAAAAAGTTAATGTGAAAGGACAGCTTACGCTGTTCACTAAGGATTCGAAGAAGTGCTGGAGGTGCATCTGCAGCCCACCCAGACGCATATGCTGAAATGTCTCAAATTAAACGGTGAATCAAAAACACCCCGGGAATGCTATCAACTTTCTTATTTCCAAACTATCTACAGTGAATTGTTTGATCCTACAATTCTCTCTTTCAGCGATGGAGCCAGCAAACCAAGCGGTCGTACTGCTGCTCCTCATTGAGCTTCACCGAGCGGTCGAGCATCAAATCCCCAAATCCCATTTCCACTCTATCCTTCAGCTGTTTCGCTTCTTTCTCGAGGTCATCGACCTTGCTTGATGTACTAGAAGGATCCATCAAGCGATGCAGCTCTGCCATTTTATGCAGAATTCGGGCTTGCTCACCGTCCCCGTTGCAACGAATGGCCATTTCTAGAGCACCATGAAATAACGAGCTATCAATTGTCAGATCTAGTCAAATAGAGGTGGGGGTATAATCTCCTCCTACCTTGCCATGTCATGTTTTCCACGGAACAGGTTTAGACATCCCTGTTTATAAAGAAAAGCTGCATTGAACAGACCAATTTCACTTCGTTCTTGCTGAAGTTCAAGCCCCTTATGGTAGAATTGATCTGCCATTTGGAAGTTCCCACTTCGCGATTCTACGTTACCCTTTGCAAAATACACGCTTTACCACATCGATTAGCTACATGGAAGTAGGGTAAGATGAAGGGCAACATACTCTTCCATGTATTGTCCCCTTTCTCCATGCACCTCAGTGACCACTGCTAAGGCAGCATTGGCTCTCTTCTTAGCCTCATCAATGTTCCCCTTGAATAGCTCCGCACGACTAATTCCCAAGAGCAGAAACGCCAGGCTGATGTTTTTGCCGTGGGTGTGTTCTTTGCGTAATTTTTCTATATTTCGAAAGAACTCTAGACATTCATCATTCCGCCCTTCTGCAAACAGAAGATTGCCCAGGTTGGTATTGATTGTTATGTACAGTTCCGAGGTTGCGTCCAGGTATTTGCCCATAATTTCGATTGCTGCTTTACTGTGCTTCCTTGCAAGCGCAAGGGCGTTCTGCCATTGATACGAGGAGTTCAGTGAGCTTTCGAGCAGGCCACTCAGCAGCGACCCCTTCTCGGCAGCTCTCAACGCAATATTTGTAACACGAACGCACTCAGTTTGTTCGCCGATCTCGTGGAGGTACCTATTATTCAAACTCAGTTAGACATTATTATGTTCTAGGAGAAACAATCCAACTTACCATGTGCAGTTATGAAGCAGCGGCCCAAGATCTTTATGCGCCCGGAGAGGACTGGCAGAGCTTTGAGAGTTCTCATAGATATCTGCAAGCCAGGTGCCGTGCTGTATAAACAGGCTGCAGGCAGCCCACTCAAGATGTAATGGACGGCCTTCAATTTGTTTTGGGAATGCTCGGTAAACAAGGCGGACAGCAAGATTAAACGAATCTTGATACTCATCCACGGACAGGAATTTACGGAAAGCACTTTGCACAAGGCGATGAATGGCAATTGACTTGAAATCTGTAACCTCGGGATCAGCTGTAATCAAACCTTGCTTCCTTAATGGTTCCATTGCCTCCAAGTATCTATCAAATGCATATGGTTAGTGCATGCTTTCATTGATAGTCTTTGGGAACTTAACCCGTCGTCATCGGAGCAGAACTCGGGCGCGTCGATCAAGTTATCCAGGCCAGCCCCGATGAATAATTCTTTTGGGATTTTGTCGGGGGCACAGAAGATCAAGACACCTAGCATACGATATCCCTCCTTCCCCTCGAGGTCAAGTTTGCTTTCGTGATCTTTCTTCAGCGAGGTAAATGAGTCGTCCCAAAGCGTCTCCAATGTCAAATTGTAGTCCTCGAGCTCTGGCCGATCGGAACGGCTTCTCCCTTTTTGATATTTCTTCAAAAAGCTTTGAATAGAGAGACCTTTTACGCTGATTCGAATTGCAACAGTACAGATGCCAATTGCCAAACCTCCCATCTTCTGCAGTAGTAAATCAGCGGCTCTTTGTTCGTCCACGTCGTCTTTCTGGAAATACTTCGGACCTAATAGCTTCATGAACAAAGATTGCGAGTCAGTTGCAGAAAAGGGTTCCAGATTAAATACGGGTCCTCTGGCACGGAGGTATCCAGCTTCTTCTGGAAAACGAGTTGTCACAAGCATCGAGGATGATGACGAGGCGACCAGTAGATACTTTCTGATCAGTTCAAGCTCTTCAAGATTATCCCAAATCAAAAGCGAATTCGAACCTGGGTTGACGTCAATTTATTTTTCTCTTCCGTCGGAGTCAATAATAGTCTTACCATGGTCTCTTAGATATTCAAACAACAGTCCACTGTTCTTATCACCGTCCCCGTTCTTATCAGCCCCAGGTATACGGAGACTCGTGGCAATCTCTGTGAAACTCTGACTGAGAGAAATCGAAGTTTCACTCTTGATCCAAAGAGTTACGTCGAACTGACCTCCGTATCTTTTTGCGTACGCAAGCGCCACTCTTGATTTTCCGACGCCGCCTAGGCCGCAGACTGTGAAAAATCTCGACTTCTTCTCCGGTGTTGGACCCAGCTCCTCGTCGATTTCTTCCAGAACATCTTGGCGGCCAAAGAATGTTGCTTCGTTGTAGAGCGGGGCACCCCCGCACGGCAGATCGAGATTCGGGGGTAAGAGAGCTTTGAGATACCCGCTTTCAAATGCTGTATTTGCATTCTGCCCTTGGGTAGACCTGGTAGTAGCGCATTTGTTAAGATGTGTGAAAGACTCGGTGACTTTTTTTATTGCCTTATTGAAACTCCGTTGTATATCTGACGTATGCTCTGGAGTATTGTGAGCCGAAATCGCGAGAAGATTCGAACCGTGATTTAGATACCGTATGGATTATCTCTCATGAGCTTGACGGCCTTAGCCCAGAGAGTAATCAGAGCAATGAACGCGTCATTGAGAGCCAATTTCATTTCCTCGTCAAACGGTAAATTTGCGTGAGACCTCCTGCATACGTCGAGAGATCGCGTGACCTTTTCAAGCATTTCCATAGTGTCATCCCATCTATTTTGTCCATCATTCTGGCTATCAGCTAACTGAGCAGAGCATTAGCAACCGCCCCACTTCATCAACAATTTCTTCACATACCTCAACAAGCAAGTAAAACAGTCCCCAGAAAATTGAACTCTCGATGTTCCTCGGCGACATGGTAACCACAAAAAATTGGAAAAAGGACTTAATGGTCCGGATTGGTCTTCTGATATATTGAAAATTAGACCGGTTTCGCTCTTGTGTTCTCAAATAATCTGCCAGCTTCTCGGGCGTAGGGAACTCCTGAAGTTTGGCGTAGTCGTAGTCACTGAGGCTTTTCTCGCACTGTTTCTTTGCCATGTTCCAGCTCGCCACGATGTCATCCTCCTCACTACAGTTCAAAGTCAGTCTCAATGCGGATTTAAGCACCAAAAATGAAAGATATCTCTTACTCTTCTCCAGACTGAGAAGGGAGCGGTGTGAAAAATGGGTCCCCCGCACTTTCGCTACCCCCTATGCTCAAATCCGTCAAATCCGGGATAGTGCCCATTGTTATCGACAAAATTCGCTCTACGCGGCCCAAGGTATTAGTCGTTGGGTTACAACCAGTCCTCTAAAGACTTATTATGACAGTCGTGTATTCTATAAAAAGAATCATTTTCGGTCAAGTCGAATTCGATCCTCAACCTAGAGAGGGCTTCTAGCCAGAGGCGCGGGTGTTTCCTATCGGTCAAATTATCCGGGCGATTATTCAATGGTAAATCCCAAATGCTACAAGCTCTAAGCTAATTCGGGTTGCATTACTCGTGGATGCAGAAGTATGGACAAGGAAAAAGTGAGGCGAAAGATGCTGCCGTTCATACGCGATGCTTGTTTGCTGGCAGGGGATGGGTTATGCCGGAAAGGAGATCGGCCCTTGTAAGATTGGGCAAGAATGATCCTTTCAACGAGGCTGGCGGCACGAATCACTGCATATTGCGGCTTGGGCACAGCTTCGACCCCGCTTTTGTGTGCCTCACTGTTGGACAGTTTCGAGGATCACGGTGACCACTTCTCGTTAGACCCTCGAATCCCCACGCCCTGCTCATGCTCGGTCTCAATGAGTTCGGGTTGCACAACATTCCAGTCCCTGCCATCCTAAGATTTGGGGGGCATACTACAGACACACCTGGCAGAGAATCAAACCACCGAACCCACAATCCTCGTTAGGCACTCGCAAGAAGTTAAGCCGCAACAGCGAGTTGCCGTGTGTTAATCACATTGCGTCTATGGTGACAATTTTTTAAGTACCGAATCTTCGGCCAGAATTGTCCTCAGAATGGCAAATGAGAGTGACGGACGCGCGCGGCCTAAAGAGAAAGCCAGTACGGTGCTCCTATTTGGGAAGTGACTTCCTAAAATTTCTAGCCTCGTTGTTTACGTATCATTTGCACCGCAAACGCTTTTGCATGACTGAACAAAAGTAAATGTTGAAATAGTGATGCCTTTGGCGGTCATAATCAGCCAAATAACTGATATCACACAAGACTCAGTGGCGGGCGCCTTGGTTCAGAAATCTTTTCCCAAGCACTCAATACCTTGAGCAGGAGCTTTTCCTTGTGTGCGGTGGAAAATACAGCCAAGCCAATTGGACGGCCATTGTAGTCCAGATATGAGAGGGGCATCGTTGCAGATGGGTAACCTAATATACGGCTGATCAGCCGACATTTACCTCAACAGAACTGTGAAAATGTACCTGCAGCTGAGACCAGAAGGTTAAAAGCAGAATCGGCAGGTGCGATAATGACATCAACCCCGTAGTCATTGAGTGTCTTGTCAATGCCTAGCTCTCTGCCAATTGTCCTCGCGTGGTCGAACAGTCGCTTCCGTTCTTCCTGAGGCATGTCTATGTTCTGCGCGCGGACCAGTTGATCTTGATTGTTATAATCTGGAATCAAAGCTTGTTAAATCTTATGCACTTTACCACAGACCTTGACTTACCACGTGGAAGCTCTAATTCCGCATGGTCTTTGTTAAATTGAATGATATCTTGCAGATTTCCAACCCTAGGAGTTTCGAGAGTACTGATATAATTCTCGATATTCTCCTTAAATCCAGCAGCTATAATCGTTAAACATGCTATAAAAGGGATCGATGAAGTACAGACCTATCAAGTCAAAAATGCTATGGCTGCCATTGACCATAAGCTCGCCCGGAGATATGAGACTGACTTCTTGGAAGGACTTCGCATGTCGTTTGATTTTCGCGTAGGCACTATATGTATCTGCAGTCTTACTCAAGGTCAGCGGTTTTCAGGTTGAATTGCACGTATAGTTTTACTATTTGTGAAGTGGCGCTCGGCACAACTTTTTGAATCGATGGTCCCAAATACCACTCTTCAGGCTTCAAAACACCAATATTCAAATCCTCAAAGCCACCAATGAGGCTTTCTGCATACGAGCCCTTCCCATGTATATCATGAGGTAAAACCAAAATGTCCAGCAGATGTGCTAGATCCTCAGATGATTTCGCCATTGGCCCAGCCGTGTCAAAGAATTGGGACGTTGGGAGGATTCCTTCCCTCGGGACAAGATCCATGGTTGGTCTGATTGAGTACAACGCAGCGCGGGTACTTGGGGTAATGAGCGAGCCGAATGTGTCGGTGCCAATGGCACATGGGCAATACCCTGCGCTTACTCCAACTGCTGAGCCTGTTGATGAACCGGAGGGTGACTAAAAATATATGAGCTTTTGCGATAGAACGATGAAGTTTAAGTACACTATGGCCCATAGTCTTATCTTCAAAATCGATGTCGCCAGTTGTGTAAGCAGATTGAGCCTGGCCGCCAACTGCAGACCAGCCAGAATAAATGTCGGAACCTCTGAGACCGTTCAGTGGCAATACGATATGTGACCTTCACAGCGAACTCACTTGGAACCGGCAAATTCCTGATGTATGGTCAGTATTGACACTTGAAGGTCATAGTGCGCTTACTGATAACTGAGACTTCCCCAGTATAATCATTCCTGCAGCAATAATCTAAAAGTGAGAAATTTTCAGAGACAAGGATTTGACTCCTTACTCTGTCTACAATTGCGGCATTCTGTTTTGGACGACTGCCAACGAAAGCCAGGCTGCCTCCTGTCGTATTCATACCTAAAGCAGCATGTGTATTTACGTTATCCTTTGAATGTTTAGTTATGTTTGTAGATTCGCAGGAGCTTAATACCTTAATGAGAATAGGTACACCATGGAAAGGTCCACGAACGATTCCTCTCCTCCGCTCATCATCGAGAGCCTCCGCTTCACGAAGCGCTCCTGGGGCCACTTCAAGAACCGCACGCAAGTACCCATTGGAACTTTTGATCTGTTTCAGATACAGATCGACAAGTTGAACACTCGTGAGCTTTCCTGTAGAAAGTTGCACTTGGCAGTCGTGTCCTGTCGCTTTCAGCAAGTCCAGCGGCGGATAAGATGTGGTTCTCATGGGAAAGCATAGCAAGCGATACAGGAACTTAAGAGAAAATCCCATAATGATAAAAATGATAGAATATCGCAAAACTGCCACGGCTACACTTCGCGGGCGCCGCATAGGCTTTGTAGCTGGCAGAGTAATGGGGAGAGATGCGTACTGCATCAGCTGCTAGAGTCAGCACGGTCGGCAACATTCTTAACCGATCATGACCACGAATGCGATGACTTTGGAAAACGTAGCCTGGAGACGCCGGCAGGACAGGGTATTTGACCGTACATTATGTTGTTAAGTGGTTAAACTGGTCACCGATTCACCGTGTGTATTGAGGCCACGTACCTACTGAGTCACTGAACAGATCTTCGTTGGCACCGTGAAGTCTGTCTATCTGAAGTATTGCGCTGACGAAGCAACAGCTCCTTTTCAAGCTAGCACAGTACGAGCATAATAACACGAACAGTAGTGCACTGCGAAGGTAGTAGAGGTCTTCCGTTGAGTTCGCTTGTGCGGATCGCCAACCACGTGATCACATTGTCAGGGTCGAACAGCGCTACTGTAGCAGTTTAGCGTGGTAAGTACTCGGTCGGGTTTTGCGCGAATTCAGTGGTAAAAATTAAGCGAATTGGTAGGAAAATCAAAGATAAATTGAATAAATAATTTCAAAACTTTTTGGTTGTTTAAAAAAACTCATTTCGCTTTGATAAAAAGTAGTCCCTACTAGGGCTATTAATCTATAAGTCAGATTAAAATCAATTCGTAAAGTTATATAAAATATTTTAATTTAAAGAAAAAATAGCTTCAAATTGCAAAGTTTATCCCGACTTTCATGGTTCAAAAGCTAGTAAATTATTATTTTATTAATATTTTGATTTTCTGAAGAGACAGATTGACTCATATTTGCTTCTTATATAAGTCTCTCAAGTTTCAAATTAAAAGATATTTCTTTTGTTGAGTTATTAAGCTTTTAAGCTCCCCACTGTACTCGCGAAAAACCCGACCGAGTACATTGGGCCACAATCAGCCGGGCATACCGCTATTTCAGATTCGAAAGCATTTTATGGCTCTTTTAATGCAGCCGCTAATTATATCTTCAAGATTTGATTGATGAAATACAAGAGTATGTTCTGATCTTTATCTGCGGAGCCTCACTGTCTAGCAGCTTCTTGCGGTAAATTTCCACGCTTAACTGCTATGTAGGCTTTGGGGCAGTGGTGGTACTAGCACTTTGATTTGACACAAAAGTTCCGACGAAGTGAAATAGGTTTTGATTTGGAAACTTCAGGTACGGTCGAGATCTAAAGACAATTAATCTTACAATGCTGACTTGAAGCCAACCAACAAGGGCGGTGGCCTGCGTGCAGGCATAGTTGCCTCCCACGCACTCATAGCTTGCAGAATTCTGCCCTCCGACCCAGCTCTTCCTACGAAGACTGCACCATAAGGCCGTCCATTATAATTGTCGGCATACCCAAGAGGCACGACTCCGCAGGGGTAGCCAGCAGCCGCTGCAACTGTGACCACACGCCCATCCAGGGGACCCATCAGAAGATCTGTGTCTGTTTCCGCAAATATACGGTCAAATCCGTTATCTTTCGCCGCTTTCCGCGTAGCAGCCATCGCTAGCTCTTTTGTAGCTTCCGACGTTGGATTTTCAAGGGCATTCTCAAGCTGCTGTTGTCCTGGATATGCTAAAACGTCATCAGCTTCCGCTTTGTTAGATCCACGTCCTGTGCCACTTACCAGGGGGTAATTCTACGTCTGCGTGATCTTTGTTGAATTGGACCAGCTCTTCAACGGTCCGCACTTCAGCATCCTCATATTCTGCCAAGAAAGATTCAAGGTTGGATTTCAAGTCTTTGCCCCAGATAAATTCAAGAGCATCTTCGCCTTCCCAAAGCAAATCAGCTACTTGTGGAAGTACAACATCCTCTATAACAACCCCGCCAGACTTCCGAATGGTCTCAATCGCCGAATGAAAATCTAAGTCCTGCTGTAGCTTAACAGATTCGACATATTCGCAAACTACAGGGTGGAGGTTCCACAATTTTGGGTCCACGGCTGCAATTCGCTGCCCATGCCAGGATCCGGTCAGAAAAGACGAATAGTCTTGTTCCGTCAATACAGTCGCGAGGAGAGCTAGATCTCCAGCACTCTTTGCCATTCCGCCTAGGCTGTCGGTGAATGGTGAGGTTGGTGAAGTCCTGCTAGTGTTCACAGATCCAACGGTGACCTTCAGGGCGAACAAAGCAGCCCTGCCTGCTGGCTGTGTCACAGAACCATCGGTCTCCGTTGCAACAGTGAGGGGCGCAAAGCCTGCAGCCACTCCAACAGCTGATCCTGAAGAAGATCCGCAGGGAGTGCTATGACCCAAGCCAAGGTCTCCGGTCTTGAAGCCTCCCTTGACGTATGGGGTTTGTACTTGTCCTCCCAATGCCGACCAGCCGGTAGTTAATCCAAAGCCTTTTGTTGCAGCCCATTCCTACAAGAACCATGAGTTTGGATCATTACACTGCTTGAAAAATTACTTACCGACAAGCTGGCCTTGGCAATGATAACCATCCCAGCGGATAGAATCTTGTCAATAACAGGTGCATTTGGTGCTTTGGCACCCCGCAGAGCATATGACCCGCAAGTTGTATCCATGCCAAGTTTCCAGTCTGTCATGATATTATCCTTGATAATAATCGGGATCCCGTGCAATGGCCCTCGCGCCTTACCCGCTGCCCGCTCGGCATCGAGACTTTTGGCATATTGGGAGATGAGATTGTAAGGCGCGGTCTGCAAGATGGCGTTAAGTTTGAGGCCATCTTTGTTATGCTTTTCAATCTGCGAGAGGTACACATCGACTAACTCTTGGGTCGTCACCGTCCCAGCGTTAAGGTAAGCCTGCAGCTGCTGGGCGGTTGTCGTCAAAGGGTCAATTGTCGTATTTGAGCTTGTGAAGGGGGGCTGCTGACTCAGCAGAGCCTGGCTTTCCGTTGAACCTGTCATGGCCACGGCATACGCATTCACAGCTTGCACGAGAAAAGCAGAAGTGAGAGGGATGGGGATGAAGCTTCGAAGAAGAGAGAAATGCATACCATGAAGTGGAAAGTTCTTCGATTTTCAGAAGCGTCCTTAAGTCACAGCCTCGTCCTAGTTGCGACAGCAGCTGCCTTTCTGCCTTCCCTGCTCAACCTACCCCTTCTGCCGGCTTGCATAATTGCTGTTAATGCATGTCAGCCCCATCAATAACAATGCCCCCACACTAGCCGAAGCCTCATGTTGTGCACATACAAGTCGGGCGCAAATTGATACGCTCGTGATTTACATTTCCAGGGGGGTGGGAAAGGATGATTGATTGGATCAGTTTGAAACAAGTTGAGCCGCCAAACACAGGGTCAAACCCACCCCCAAGTTGGTCTAGAAATTGTTCATACTTCCCCACAATCATCAGGATAGTTACGTATATAAACCTTCGTCTCATTATGGAGGTATCACTGACCTATCTGGCGGATCTTCCCCTTTACAAAGATGAGAAACCCTTCTATGCACTTCTTAGGCCGACCGAGGCATTTCTTGCCCGTCCTCCAGGGGAAGACTGGGTACCTGAGCACCCACTGAGCAACCTCGAGTTTGAAGTCCACCACAATATACCTGTACATAATCTTCGGGGTCAGGAAGAGACATTCTCGGCCCAGAAAAACGGCTTTGAGGTCTTGTGCCATATGAGCAGCCTTTGGCAGGTTCTGAATACGCCTAGTGCCATCGAGGCGTACAAGCGGGAAGTCGACGAGTTGCTGTATACAAAGTTCAATGCTGTTCACACCTTCACGTTTGAGGCTCGGGTCAACCTATCTTCCACCTAAGAGGACTATCTTGCTGACTATTGAAAGCGGCGGAGGAATGAGCAATTTTTCAGTCGAGTGTATTCTCTTGGGGATCCAATGCTGGTGGAAGGTCCAGCTACGGGGGTTCATACCGACTTTACTGTGGACAGTGGTCCAAGGACAATTGATACTTACTTAGCTGAGCACGAGAAACTCTTGTATCTCGGCCAACCAGGCTATCGGTTCAGAATTGTCAAGTATGCCAAACACTGACTCCAATACATCTTTTAAGTTGCATGGTCACTGACACACGGATCTAAGTACATGGAGGTCTTTGGTTCCTGTCTTGGAAGACAACCCTCTGGCTGTTTGCGACTCAAGAAGCGTTGATATGGCGGACCTCGTACCCGCAGATCGCATTATCCCCACCAGGGCGGGAGAGGTATATTATGGCAGATACAACCCAAGTCAAAAGTGGTACTGGCTTGACAAAATGACGCCGGAGGAGCCTTACATGATGATCATGTACGATTCACATGGAAGGAGCGATGATGCCAGATGTAAGTGACAAACATTTGACAAGCATCCCAATCTTCTTGCTCATCCGATCATTTAGTTTGTCTTCACGTTTCCTTCCAAAATTCAAAGGCGCCATCAGATGCGGCTCAACGCTCGAGTATTGAAACCCGGAGCATTGTGATTACTAGACTCGACTCTTGACCCTTGAATCAAACCTAATGCTACCTTGTTATCCATCGAATTCAATAGGGGGCTCGGTGCGGGGAAGCGTTGGCTAATTATGCAACCCAATAATTGAAAATAATGGTGTGATTGGATTCATCCTTCCACTAATCTGGCCTCGTAGTATGCATAATCTGAGCATATTGTGATGAGACATGCAGTGAGCTGCAGGTTGTAGTAGCACAACTGAGCCGCTCTTGATAGCGGGTAAAGATTGATGGAAACACGAATCAATAGCGGCCTAAGCCGGGCGTATGCTACGCCCACCGAATACTTATCCCTGCTTTTGGTCGATCTCGCAAACAAGATTGGGTGTCAATCTATCAAGATCAGCCGCCACAGCATGCGGATGCGTTGGCGGAGAAGGGTAGAGGTTGCCTCTGGAGACCCGAGTTATTTAAGTCTACTGGTTCTGCCCTGCCATCGCCCGAACTACTTTCAAAGGCAGAAATTATCACTCAAGACAGCTGATAATCCACTCTAAACTATGTGAGTAGCCACGGGCCATTGCCGCCGGAGTAGCAGCTAATGCTTGCTACCCAACAGATATCCAAGACTACCACCCTTACTATCGACCCAATATGCAGCCTGAGACTTCCAGATCCAGCCTCTCTCCTCCATCCAGCCCCAAGTTGGCAGTCACTGTACTTGCCGGAGCTTCAGGCTACCCAGCCATTGATGTGGAGAAGAAGCAGCCTTGGAAACTGTGGATGTCCTTTGAGGAGCCGAGTGATGATGCACTCATAGTGGCTGTTCCCAAGAAGTGTGATTTTGGTTCCAATGGCCTCGGGGGCCTCTGATCGGTATGTTAGCCATGCCTGCCAGTGTGTTCCTCTTCCGAAAATAAAGTTGTGAAGCTTTGCTGAACTTTTACTCAGCACTACGTACACCGAGGACAAGGAAGTGGTTGAAGGAGAAGATCAACGATAGCACTTGCCTTTACCGTCATCATTGTTGCGCTTTTTCATATGATGGAAATTAAGGGGGCTAGTAGTTACAAGATTATAGTTTAATTCTGTCATTAAAATAATACACCGTCTTCTACAGTATTGGTTCCAAAACATATGTGATCAGCGTTTGTATCAATAGCAACGACAAGGAAGCCTCGGGGGCGGGGTCTAAATTTAAGTGGAGGCGCAGTTGATGCTGTGACCAAACTCGAAGTACTTCAAAGAGCTGCTGCTCCCGAAAGTCGAATAGCGGTGGTAACAGCAAAGCTCGCAACCCATGTTGAAAAAGAGGCCTGCGTTGCATCTTATTTTCTTGCACTTCTCTAGACTTTCTGTTGTGTTTGACATGTTCGATTTCCAAACGCGATTTCCGACGAATTAACCCTTACTCTCTGAACCAGTTCAAACGGTCCATAAATCAGACTATTGGACCGTGTCATTGTTTTACGATGGATAATTTCAAACGTCCAGTATTGATGCGTTCATGGACTCGCCGGATGACAGCACGGATGAAGGCTGGCGATCTCGAGGAGGGAGATTTAGAGCTTGCTGATACAAGTAAGGTTTCCCCGAAAGCTCCGTGAATAATTTGAGCTCAAAATTGATCAGGTGGACTCAGTTCAATAAAACAAAAACTCTTCAACACTTTGATTTGTGGATCGGACAATAATGACCCTCAAAAGCTATGGACGACAAATGCTCAGTTTCGGTGGTATCTCAAGCTACTTAAGTCCAGAATTCCTTCGATTGTTCCTCTGTTGGAGACTCGCCAAACAAATCCAGGAGAGATGGATACGGAATTGGTGCGCGAAAGACATGTGCTGGAACTTTTGGATGCTCTTGCAGGCTTCCTGGATACCTTAGCAAGGTCCCTGGCAAATCCAGGTCACCGGCCGAGTCTTGAAGAGATGCGGCTCAAATTTGCGCCACAAATTTTACTTCAAAAAGCAGCGACGAAAGAATGTGCCTTCATCATTATCTTTTCCATGATCGGATGGCTCACAATGCTATTTGAACCTAAAGTGGAATCCAACTCTGAAGACGAGCCGACGTTACTACAGTTGACAATCACTGATGTGGCTGGTAAAACCCTACAATCCGAAATATACCGCCAACAATCAATTAGCTTGAGGGAAGATAAAACGTTCCGATTGCCACTTCATCACATGTTTGCTCAGTTTGGCGCTTTGATCCCCAAACCTATCCATCCTCTATCACGAGCTGATACTAACCTCCGCGTTGACGTGTTCCAAGAGCAGCTGGTGGTGAGCTACCTCAACTTCCAGACCCTCTACGAAGTAGCTGAAGTACGCATTGCCTGGGTTGACTGTCTTGGTCTGCACTTGGACTTTGACGAGAAAACTCGGTGCCTTAAAATATTCAGATTCCCATCATTTTGCAAACTTTTGTGTCTGAATAGCCAAACACACCCCCAAGCAGCCAGCACGAAGAGCCCTGGCTTCCTTGCCCCGTCAGTATTCTCCAAAGCCATATTTTTCTCTATGCACTTCATCTAACCAACGCGCAGTCTTTGTGCGGAATTGATTCCAACGCCTGGCCGTACAGGGAGGGAAGCTTCAACGGTACCTCAAATAACTACTCTAGACTTCTACCGAGAGGTGCTACTTACGTACCGACTGATTTTTGGGCAAAAGAAGAAGTCTTGGAAAGCATGGAAGCGATACTGCGCCGCCGAATTGAGGCGCGACACGAATACCAACGATCCATTGCTCGCAATTTTGTGCGGCAAGAGCTGCAAAGACGAAACAACGTACTCTGAAATAGATGCCCCAGAGCCTGGACAGCAGTATTCTGCACGCGTTGACTTTCCCTTCTTCGGGGAGAGACTAGTCAAAGTGCAGCAGTTTGTGCTCCAGAAGAACCCCAGTGATTTCAGGGCTTTGTGGAACGATCGTAGAGACTTATGTATGTTCACCTTCAACAATAGTTATCCTGACTAATGATATTAGTGCGATTCTATACTTTTTGGGCGGTGGTTGTCGTTGGTGGATTGTCTCTGCTTTTCAGTTTGTTCCAAAATATAGAGGGCGCTATTCAGGTTGCTTATGCAGCGAAATCAGCGAGATCACAGAATGACTAGGCTGCTGGTGTTTGTAAATACGTTTAAGTGTGAGCTTAAGGTTAGAAGCAGATATTCCAAACATTTTATCGGTCATAAGGGAGACGTCTTTGGGGTACAATTGTATCACTGAATATCAATTCGCCGGACAAAACTGTGATTTGCGTGCTTTTGAACATTCCAAAGCGTACGAGAAAAGGAACTGACCGTCAGTTTGAAGTCGTTTGCTGAGAAAAAAAAATGATCTTTGCTATGCAGGCTAGTTGAATTTGCAAGAGGAAGAGTGTTGCTGTGTCGCTTTTTCTGTCTACCGCGAGCCAGGGCCAGGGCTCTCTGGAGAGAACATCGCTAAATTTTTGGCCAAGTCTACTGAATACCTCCCCTCAACCAAAAATCTCTGACGTACTTGTACAGCCCGATCCAGTGATACCTTGAGTACTTACAAAAATACACAGGAGGAAATCTATTCTTGAAATTGTCTAATGTCATCCATAACAA
The DNA here is from genome assembly GCA_007825345.1 of Lachnellula suecica. Lineage (NCBI taxonomy): Eukaryota > Fungi > Ascomycota > Leotiomycetes > Helotiales > Lachnaceae > Lachnellula > Lachnellula suecica. The sequence goes on from QGMK01000744.1 coordinate 14,689, forward strand.
GCCGACGCCAGTCTAGTTTCTGCCGTCTCAATCCTCTGCCCTATTTACTCAACTTCTTCTCCCTGATATAGAACGAGGATATCAGAGCGCAAGAAATGATAGCAATGACCATCCCAAACGCTGAGTTTGTCGCCATCTGATAACACCTTCTGACGATAGTTCGAATCTGCGGTTCCAACTCCTTGATATAATCCAAATTCTCCCTAACATGATCAACGATCTCGTCCGCTTCCCTGCCACTCTTCAAACTGGATCTCAGTCCTGTCCTCAGGCTCTGCTGCACAACCGTAGCAGACAAGCTGACCCCCATAACACTTCCCAGTGAGCGAAAGAGGTATGAGCAAGCAGTGGCGATGGCTTGGTCGTTTGGATCCGAATTCGCGAGAACACTCAGGAGAAGAGTGGTGATGACTGCCCCGCCTCCCACAGAATTCATGCACAATCCGGCAACCATGACCCAGCCGGAACTGATCACCAAACCTGAGCTGAGGAAGATAACCACACTACCCGCCAAACAAAGTACGTAGGAACTCACGGTAAACCAGTAGTACTTGCCAGTTCTTTGCATGTAGAACCCGCCAAGCAGCGACCCGCAAACAGAGCATATTGTAGCGGGGACAAGATGTACACCCGCATTAGTAGCTGACATGCCCTCCACAGCTTGAAAGTAAAGTGGTATGTAGAACATCACACCCATGAACGACGCCATGGTGAAGAAGTTGGCGAGGTAACTGGGCATGAGGGAACGGTCGAAGATGATGTGGCCGGGCGCGAATGGGTGTGATGCAATTTTCATCTCGATGAATATGCAGATAGCAAAAAGGGGAACAGACACACTGCAGAAGACTATGGTGAGGGTATCAGACCAGGAGATGTTACTGCCGCGATCAAACCCTAGTAAGAGTGTGAAAATAGCAATCACCAGACTGAAGGCTCCGAGAAAGTCGATGCGCTTGAACTTCTCAAGCCAATGAGAGTCATCAGTTTTGGGGAGGTCGAGGACGAAGTAAACTGCCAGAGCTGCAATAACACACACAGGAAATTGTCCCAGAAAGGCCCAACGCCACCCAATCGTGTCAGATAAGTATCCGCCCAGGGGTGCTCCCGAGGAGGATCCTACAGCGTAGACAATATTCATATAACCTTGCCAGGTTCCTCTTTCTCTTAGAGGAATGATATCGCTGAACAGAATGCTCACAACTGTGGTCATCCCACCTCCGCCAATTCCTTGGGTATCGTTAGCCATGCTCATCCAGAAAGTACTGAATGTTTCTCACCAGCGATAGCCCTTGCGGCAACAAGTTCTGGCAGAGTTCTCGCAAGGCCACAAAGTAGACAGCCTACACCGAAAACTGCATATGCAAAGAGTAACGCGGCCTTGCGCCCAAAAATATCACTCAGCTTGCCGTACAATGGCTGAAAACTGGTGATGGTGAGGAGATATCTAAAAGTTTCAATCAGCCTTCCATCTTCATGATTGAAAAGTTCGAGTTTGCTTACGCCGTCGCAATCCAACTTGTATTGTTCAGGGCATTCAAGTCACTTCCCATCCGGGCATAAGACGTAACAACGAGCGTCTGGTCCGCTGCGCTCAACAGAATCTACAATGATTCATCAGCACTACTTTCATAAATCGCACTCCTCTCAAATCTAAACTTACACCAATACAAACGGCAGGAAATAAAACGTTCATCTTCTGGGCGACTTTGGCATTTCCTTCAAACAACGGATTTTCAGCCTCCTCCCCCACCTCTCCTTCTTCTTCGTCCCAGCCATTGGCCTTCAGATGAGGTCCATTGCCATTGCCATTTCCATTCACGATACTTTCAGACGTGATGGTATCACTAGCTGAAGGCTCAGTTATCGGGATGCCTTTGCTCAAGAGCGACGTTCGCTCATCCGGTTCGGATATGCCATTTCTGTGCATCGTGGTTGTTCAATTGACTCGTACGTGTGAAGACGTGTAGCGGTATGGCTTAAATATACATGAAGGAGATAAAAAAAGATAAATATATGAAGACCGTAGCACGAAATCTAGCATTCATGTAGTACTGCAGAATGGTGCGGGTATGGATTTTGGTAGTACGGTACGACACTTGGCTTGCAGGCAGCAATATACGCGGATCTAGATGCCGTAGCAACAGGCTGACATGACGCAGTTGACTAGGAAATGAAGCTGGCAAGACGATATCATCGATATTGCAGGCGTGTGAATTTTCTGCAGTTATTCAGGTCGACTCCCACTCTTGTTCGGCGCGGGAAACGAAAGGCATTCGGCCCCGGGCCGTCGCGAGGCGTCTAAAAATAATCTGCACTAGCATATAGCTTAAAGTTCAATGCTCATTACTAAGTATCCTAAAGCTCTACTGTTCAGCTTAACTAATCTTTTGAAATGCACTGTTTATGAACTAAATGTATTTCGAAGTGTCACCAACTGGAAGCAGGGATCTGCACGCTGCGTTTTAGGGGTCTAGGCTCTGGTACCGGTGGTGATCAGTTGATTTAGGAACTCATTTCCGTCTTAAATTAAAGGCTGGCACTTTCTTCCGGGCGTTCTGTGATACAACGTGATATCATGCCAGTCTAAGTTTACTGGAGACCAAAGAAAGGCAAGGTGACCGATAACCACGTGATAATTAATTCCAGATACTTTGGTTTGGATGGCTGTATATGTTGTGGAAGAGAAATCAACAGGCAAAAGACACCTCTGGGAATAAGATCTCTACTCAAAACTAAAACGTATAGAACACTGGTGGAACGAACTTCATACTTCGTTTAGCGGGAAGTTGCGAGCGAATGAGTATACATCCTGACTTCTCCACCGGAAAGTGTTGCCATGGGGGGTCACTTCCTCACGATTTTGTAAACGACTTTTGGAACAGCAGGAATGGCTCTTCGCTGATGTCTTCTTTGGCATCAACTGAGAAGAAGCAAGTCATCAAAATTCTGGCTTTGCTTACATCAATTGTTCCTTGAACCACCTACTCGGTTTAGTCATTGCTCCCAATGAGATTTTGAAGTTCCAGGACTGGACAGTGCTTACCAGTGTAAATCTCCCTGTTCTCTCTTTAGTGACCCCGTTTATTAGTTGCGGAGTATGAACGAACAGACGCCAGCCTCAATGGCCGATACGAACTCAGAATGTAACGCCACCCTATGCCGTTTACC
>QGMK01000745.1:0-17842 GCA_007825345.1 Lachnellula suecica
GCGTAATGCTGCTGGCCTGTTGTTCCCATGAGCTATGATCTTGATTATAGCTTTGAAGAAAGCTTACCTCCGTTTGCGTTTCCGCCTGGGGGAGCTACTGGGAGTTAGCAAGCAGTTTTTCAAGCAAGGCTGTGAGACTTACGAGGGTAGTAAGACATTTTGAAGATATTCGAGAACTATAAGAGGAGAGATCCGATAGATCGATGGAAGAACTTCGAAGCAATCCAAGCTCAGCTCGCAAATCTTTGTTCGACCCAACCTCTGCGCAAACAAAACAGTCAGCCTCGCGACCCCGCTCTCCTCCAGCATCCTCTCACTTAGCTTACTCACTCACAATTTCGTCTCGTTCAAATAATCAACTCAAAAACTTGCACTTGCACAGCAATCAAAGCAAACAGATATGAAGACTAAACAGAAAGCAAGAAAAGAAACAGCTCGGCGCGAGCATGCAAACATCTCATCTGCAGCCCTCACCTAGTGCGGGGGCTGTGTCTATTTCGAGCGCCCAATCAGGAGCCAATGGCTTACTCTGGGTTGAGAGCGGGCGCTTACGGGGAACTTGGCGCGCACACGGTTGAGGGGCGGGGATTGAGGCGAGAGCGTAAAGATCGGGGAGGCACAACATATATTGCATTTTGCTAATTTTATATGTGGTGGTGGTGGAGTGGTGGTTTGCAAGTTTCGAGGCATGGACGGGGGAAAAATGTTGCTATTGCTTGAAAATAGTCAATTTCCTACATATCTCTCTATGTATGTACTCGGTTCTGCAGGAACTCCAAATGCAAGAGGAGACGGCTTCCAAACCGCCGCAAAGCAATGCTGCTGTGCATCTCATAACTTCTGTGCAATGATGATTCGCGGATGATAGCACGACCAAGACGAAGACCCCAATATCGTATCCCATCTAACCTTGCTGTCTCCGTCTCTTGCCGACCTGGGCAGAGAAACCGGTCTTGATGGCAGTAACACTTCGTCGGGAACCGCAGGAGTTGCAAGTAATGAAATACAGTCTGTTCTCTCCCTTGTTGAGCTCGGTGTCTGGGGATCGGCAGGTTTTGCAGGTGACATATTCCACTGGTATTTAATTAGCATCCACTCCCTTCGAGGAGGGAAACGTAGGGACTTACTGATATATCTTCTCAGGACATTCTCGATCTGCTTCTGTTGGAAACGACCCTTGATGACCAAACGTCTGCTTCCATCCACGGAACCGCTCGTACCCAACTCAGCGAACAGGTAAGAAGTGACATGCTCATCAGTTCTCTTCATACGTTTGCAGATCTCAGCAATGTTGGCGAAAATGGTCTTCTTGTTGCCTTCACGCAGACACTGGGGGGGAGGAATCTTGTAACTCCGGGAGCCGCTGGACGCGTGATCGGGGTTCTTTTGCGCGAGGAGCGTGAAGAATCGGGAGAGGAGGAGTTCGTATCCGATGGCCTTTGTGTCGTCGTGTGCCCAGATGCCGGTGCCCTTCTCCATATCGCCATCCTCGACGGGTGCCGCCTCTGCGGGTGCAGCTTCTCCCTCGCCCTCGTTGCCTTCGATCTCGAGAGCCGCAAGCTTGGCCGCGAATTCGTCGGTGTCTTCCTTGGGCTTCTTGCTCTTCTTTTTCTTCTTCATCGTGGAGAGATCCAGTCCGCCGTCCGCAGCAGCCTCGCCATCGCCACCGTCCGCCTCTGCGTCCTCCGTCTTCGTCTTCTTCTTCTTTTTCTTCATGCCCTTCAGCATATCGGCAACGTCCTCATCACCATTCTTGTCTGCGCCATCGTCGAGAGCTTCGATCGGATCAGTAAATGCCCCCAAAGCCTGAGAGAGTGGCGGCGTACTTGGTGAGTGCGACTGCGCCGTGTCCTTTGTACCGTCGTGCCCGTCTTCCTTCATTGTGACTTCGCCGTTCTCGTCGACGATCGTAGTACCTTCGCTGAATGCCACTGATTTGCGGGGTTTGCGCTCCGAGTGCGCGTCCTGTGGTTGAATGTCAAAAAAGTTGTGTGGTGAGGGGTGGGCAGCAGGTCTTACTTCGCTCGCCATGATTGCGGTTGCTAAATTTGTGGAACCGCGTCCAATATCTGCCAGGTGAATTCTCGTAACTGCTTTGAAATATCGCAAAAGGTATTAAGAGTTGTAGGTGTGTTTGTATGTGGTTGAATCAAAGGAAACAAAATCGCACAAAATGCTCAAATCCTTGTGAGTCAGTGATGATCACGTGTGCGGCGGCGTTCTGGATCGGGGGCTTATTTGGATAGCTTTCCGTGGAGCAGTTCAATATTTGGAGTCTACTTTGTACACCAGCCAGCAACAAGTTTCCGCTCATCTCCAGCATCATCCGAAAACCAAATGCATTGCCTCTGCAGGCGGTAGCGCTCACCGTGCTCTCTCCTCATCTTCCCGTACAAACCCTCTTCCATCCTCCACGATGTCTACCTCCGACTCCTACATCATCCAAGACGCGCACCCGGAATCGTCCAGCGAGCAAGACGAGATCGATTCCCTGCCCTCCTCTGACGCCAGCAGCGACCTGGATTCGGAAGAGGAGTCGGATGCACAGCGGGAATGGGAGACTAGTTTGCAGCAGCTGGAATTGATGTTGACGATGGTGATTGTGCCATATGCTGGGAAATACTTTGGGAGGAAGTTTGCGTACTGGAGTAAGTGGTGTCCTTGCCTTCGAGTCTTTGAAAAGGGCGTTTACTGATGGGGGTTCAATTGCAGGTTGGGGGAAGTATATGGAGTGGATGTATCCTGTTGAGATTAGGTTTACGAATAAGTCGGCTTTCAAGGCTGCGGGTGCAATGGAAGCTGCTGCGTCTCTGTGATGATGGACCTGATGTTACATGGATTGAAAATGAATAGATACCAATATTATTGAGGCCTGCAGAGATGGCGGAGAGCATGGCTGGCGTTTGTTTGGAACGAGATGCATACGGATATGTCGTGTATAAAATCATGCTCCTCAATTATGATACAGTCAGTACATAAAGTACATAAGGCCGCTCTTTTAGAGATCTTTGTGAAGCACGTATATACATCACATAGATCATTTTTCATGTGCTTTTGACACAAGATTTCACCTCAGAACAAGATATAAAGTCATACAGTTCAATTGTTCATAATCATCCAATTACCCCCTCTCCCCCCATATATACACATTAAGTACCGAGTTTCAAAAAGCCGTGCCAATCGCTGATCGCAAGCCCAAAAATGATAATAGTACAAGCGCACAACGCCTGCCTCGTTCATAGATTGTACCCATGTTCCCGACAAGAGTTCGCAGCTCATTATAGATGTAGGTTTTCATCGCCATTTCCTGCATGCAGAATGTGGACCTTCACCTTCCACCGATTGCCAAGATGCCTGCATCAGACTCCGAGACCTATCAATTAAATTAGTAATTGGACAATGAAGTGCATTGCAACAGACTAAGCAGTCAAATCATACATGGATCGACCGCTTACCTGTTGTTCTTTACACAGTCGACATGGATGGCCCACCTTTGCGCATTCCACCGCGCGAGCTTCCGCCGCCTGATCGATAACCTAGGAAATCGAAGAAAACGGAGCCAGCAAAACCAGCAAACATGAACCAGAAGAAAGCAGTGCTGGCCTGGAGCTCTTGGCATCGCTTATGCGGGTTGTGGGAGCCGTTGGTCAAATGGTTGCTGCTCGTGTAGGACTGCTAGCCGTTAGGATACTGCCAAATGAGGATGCTTGCAGTATATACTTACATTGTTGCCACAGCTCTTGGCGTGGAGCTCGGCAGCCAACGCGATACCGACGGTGAGAGTAAAGAGCACGGCAAGGGCGTCCATGCCCAAAAGAAGGACGGCAGGGATCAAGCTCTCAGTAAAAGCAGCTACGAAGCCGACAAGAACGGTGAGCATGGCCCACAAAGTGACGAAAATCGCATAGTTGATGACCGAAGGATTTCCTGCAAATGCTGAGGCAATAACATTTCCAATCAGGGCCATAGCCAGGAGGGTCCAAAGGAAAGTCCATGCGCGAAGACCGAGCTGAGGAAGTTTAGACATGTTGACGTTGTTGGGTGTCGAGTAGAAGGTGGGCTGGTAGTTGGCGATGCGACAATGGTGTTGAGAATAGTGATAAAGTTTGGGGCGCGCACAGAGGGGGCGAGAGCTTTTAATGGGCGCTTCGAGGGCAAGGGCAAGCTCGATGATGATGCTGGCGGAGGCGCGGAGCTCCAAGCTCTTCCTAGGGGGATGACCTCACGCGCTTATCCGAATCGAAGCAAGCACTTGGTGGTTTGAGAAGTGCGAGTCAACACCCACTAAATGATGCGATGACTTTGAAGCGCAGGTTGTGAGAGGCGATGCAGAAGTTTTCAAAGCTGAGTTTCTTGAATGTTTGAAAGTAGAGGTTGCAGAGTTTAATCGTTGTATATTTTTTGTTATGAGAGCTGATGATTGTGGCCCGGCAACGCTGAAATCCTGGAGTAGAAACACCAACTGATCCCTGTGGAACTCGTAGAATGCGAACAATTACAGTATTCACGCCACTAAAACATCGACTCACCGCGCTGCGTTCTTCCCTTTCTTGGCATCTAGCTCAAATAACCACCTTCTGAATAATCGAACGCACCCGCGTTGCAGTTTCCGTTACTCAACACCCGCATTGACAATCGCCCGTCTCCGATCCTTGAAAATCCGGAGAGGTGATCCTGACGTAGGCGGCTCTGCGTCCAATTTCTCAGCGAGATTGCACGCGGAGATCATCCTGGCTACTAGCTACACGCTTTTCTCAAATCGAACGTCTGGTTGTCTGCTAAAGAGTACTTATGACAGCATGACGTTTTCACGCATCTAGACTTTGTGAGGCAACAAATCGTGAAATTCTTCTCATTGCCGGGCCCGAGTGAGTGCCGTACTTCAGGTACCGCGTACCTGACATAATAATTGTGCCACAGAGCATACACAAGGCATCTCGCCGCACATATGCAAGAAGACGTCCTCGATGCCTCGGTGATAGCAACTGCTTATGAACTTCATGAGAATGGTTTCCAGGTGCCTCGAACAAGGAATAGTCATAATAGCCTAGCCACGTGATATATATATTCAAATTATCCTTCTGTCGAGAACATCAAACAGAAATAATTTGAACAGGTTACGAAAACGACCTCTCATTATAAGTGAGTAATGTAAAATGGTCTGATCTCCCATAACCCCCTATTTTGCATACAACAATCCTACAAGTCCCAACCCCTAAATCCATAAGTCATGATACGCATCAATATCCACCTTGCTCCTTCCTATTATCAACACTCTTCGCCCCCTCGCCAGCCTCCTTGATAGCCTGTGCATCGCCTCTCATCTTCGCAAAGTGAGACTTTATATCCTCCGCACTGATAGCCTTACCACTCTCCGCAAACTGCTGAAAGAACGGCTTGAGCTGGTCCTTCAGGTGGTTGTATGCCATGACACCTTCGATTGCCTTGACGCGATCCACGTTCTTCAACGCGCTCTCCCCGCGATCGTAGATGCTGCCACTGCCAGCCGTACTGGCTCCATCTCCGTCTCCACTCTCTGACATCTCCGGCTCGTAGTTCTCTTCCTCCTCCAGAAGTTGGTTGTGCTTTTTCAGATCTGGGAAGCAGTCTGAGCAGCGACAGAGGTGGTCTCGGAAGTCAGACTTGAAGAATAGCGAGAACTGTCCCGTTGGCGTGGGTGGCAGTGCCTTATATTTGCATAGCGGTGCTTCAGCTACTGGCGCCTCTGATGTTTCTGTTGTCTCTGTAGATGTAATCTTCGTAGTGGATTCTACGGTCTCCTCCTTCAGCCGTTTTGACGGAACAGATGCGTCCGATTCCTCATCGTCGTCGGCTTTACGCTTCTTCGAACCGAGCAGAGTGGAGGATATGGCTTCCTCTGCCTTGGCCAATAATCCTCTTTCTGGGGATGGCGCGGTGCTTCGTTTGAAGACAGGACCCAGGAAACCTTTCGTGTCTGCGTATCGCTTGATCCAGGGATTCGCGTCAACACATTTGTAGCAAATGAAGCCTTCAAAGTCGTCCTCCTCAGGAAATCCAGGAGGAGGCGGCGGATCGTCGTCTTCCATCTCTTCTTCTGGGGCTGTCTCCGTAGGATTGGCAACTCCATTCGCCTGCTCTCCGCTGGGAGTTTCCACGACAGCCTCCGCCACCTCGGTGATAGATTCTAAAAGACCCTCGTTCTTCGGCTTCTTGGGCGTAGCTGTGCGACCCATTTGTTCAAACCATTCCGGCCCCATTCCAACTATACATCCAGGATGCCACCAGTCTTCGCCACATCCCCCCTCATCAGCTGTACCCAATCCAAGACACTGAAACATCGTTCCTTTCTGCTGATGCGCGTCATAGTCACACTCGCAGCCGCAGAAACGATTCTTGAAATTCTGGTTGTACTTGTTGTTTGGATCCGGAGTCTCTGAGTGGACTTCGCCCTTTGTGTTGGTCTCTGGGTTTATGCGCAGCGTGCAAGGCGAAGTAGCTGGCAGGCGCGTTGTTCCGCAGTCGCAAGTAAAGTCTCTCTTGTTGAACAGCTCAACCAGTGTATGTTCGCCGTGGCATTGTATGGAGCAGGAGTAACAGACACCGGCTGGATTGTAAGGTTCGGAAGAGTTTGCGGGAGGAGGGCTACACGTTAGGCAAGAGAAGATTACTTGGCGGAGAGGACCCAATGTCTTCGTACAGTTGTCAAATTTCTGTTTCGGATTAGTACTGCTCTCTGAATTGTTCGAGGATGTTATACAAATGGTAGAGCTTCACGCGCATCTGCCTCAAGTTGAAGCTGGCTGTCGATAAACCTGCAATACATTAGTATATACTTCGGATCGCCCAGAATTTGTGCATTAAGGGCAGGCAAAATATCAGATAGAACATACTCAGCTGCTGTATGCGAATCATCCGATTTCTGGGAGAAGCTTTGGCTTCGAGATTGAGCGCTCGTCTGGCTGCTGGGCTGCTCGGTGAAGCTGCTGGACTCTGGAACGGGCGGTGGATCCATGATGTCTAAATTGAGGATGGAGTTTACAAATGTCGCGGATTCATGAAGTAGAAGTGTTCGCGACGAAGATACGGATGTAGACGCAAGTAGACGCCAGCAGATGGTTGGTTCAGCCTCGCCTCGAGCGAAAACCACTTTACGCGTGGCGGAGGACTAGCGCCAACGCGTAGATTAGCGCAACACGTCCAAAAGCGCGTTTCGACTACCGCTGAAGCACTTCTCCCCCAAATTTCAATTCCCCCATCAACGTTTGACAAAAAGATCTTGAACAGCCTGGATAGCTTTTTCTTGACATCAGACAATATTGAGAGATCAAGTAGCCGTGATGAGGTACGAAAATCCATTCCCACCTTCTGGCCCCGCCCAGCCCCTTAAATTCCAAGACTGACCGAAACTTTCACAGCTCCCCTTTACGACCCAACATGTCATCTGCAAATCGTGGTGTCGCAGGTGGCAGAAGTCGCAAGCGCTCTAGAGAACCTGAAGATGGTCCTTCCGGAATTGGTGCATCCAGCCCAGCAGGAGACATTCGATCTTCACCTCCCGCCTATCCTATCCAACACGGCGGCGACGATGACGACGATGTGGAGGAAGAGCTTGCTCTCGACATTGACGATGCCGACGAAATGGCTGAGGACGAAGACGGAATTGATCTCTTTGGAGGCGATTTCGAGAAGGACTACAAACCTCGTGAAGACGATCAATACGACGACCGAGATATCGACGATGAAGGCGACTATGAAGAGCTCGACGGTGCAGCCAGAAGACAACTCGAACAGCGCTTGAACCGCCGAGACCGCGAACTTGCTCGTCAAAGACGCATGCCAGCAGCATTCCTTCAAGACGAAGATGAAGATGGTGACCTAGACCTCACAAACCAGCCTCGCCGACGTCGCCATCACTACGACGAGGACGAGGATGAGGAAATGCAAGACGACATCATGGAAGAAGAGCTTTCCCTGGAGACCCTGCAAGATGTCAAGGCATCAAGTTTGGTGGAGTGGGTGGCTCAGAATGCCGTTCAGAGAACCATCAAGAGAGAGTTCAAGGCCTTCTTGACCGAATACACCGACGATAACGGAGTTTCAGTTTACGGAAGCCGTATACGTACACTTGGAGAAGTCAATGCAGAGTCTTTGGAAGTTTCTTACGATCACTTGTCCTCGTCAAAGGCTATCTTGGCATATTTCCTGGCAAATGCCCCCGGAGAAATGCTCAAGCTATTCGACGAAGTTGCCATGGATGTCACCCTTCTTCATTATCCCGACTACGAGCGCATCCATTCTGAAATTCACGTACGCATTTCAGACTTGCCTGTTCACTACACCCTCCGCCAATTGCGTCAAACCCACTTGAACTGCCTAGTTCGTGTCAGTGGAGTCGTGACTCGTCGAAGTGGAGTTTTTCCGCAACTGAAATATGTTATGTTCGATTGCAATAAGTGCGGCACTAGACTTGGTCCTTTCCAACAGGAGTCCAACGTTGAAGTCAAGATCTCTTACTGCCAGAACTGTCAATCAAGAGGGCCATTCAACCTCAACTCGGAGAAGACTGTTTACCGCAATTACCAAAAGCTCACCCTGCAAGAATCTCCAGGCACAGTGCCAGCTGGTCGTCTTCCTCGTCACCGCGAGGTCATTCTGTTATGGGATCTCATTGACAGAGCCAAGCCAGGAGAGGAGATTGAAGTAACAGGAGTGTACCGCAACAACTACGACGCTCAATTGAATAACAAGAACGGTTTCCCCGTCTTCGCCACCATTCTGGAAGCCAATAACATCGTCAAGTCCCATGATCAGTTGGCTGGCTTCAGACTGACTGAGGAGGACGAGCACCAGATCCGATCCCTTGCTCGTGACCCCCTGATCGTCGACAAGATCATCCACTCAATGGCACCCAGCATTTACGGCCACACTGATATCAAGACTGCTGTGGCTTTGTCTCTGTTCGGTGGTGTGGCTAAGGAGAGAATGGGCAAACATCACATCCGTGGAGACATCAACGTCCTCCTGCTTGGTGATCCCGGAACTGCTAAGTCACAAGTTCTGAAGTACGTCGAGAAGACTGCTCATCGTGCTGTGTTCGCAACTGGTCAGGGTGCAAGTGCCGTCGGTTTGACAGCCAGTGTTCGAAAGGACCCTTTGACCAGCGAGTGGACTTTGGAGGGAGGTGCACTGGTACTTGCTGATCGAGGTACCTGCCTTATTGACGAGTTTGACAAAATGAACGACCAGGATCGAACGTCGATTCACGAGGCTATGGAACAGCAAACAATCTCTATCTCCAAAGCTGGTATTGTCACAACACTGCAAGCTCGTTGTGGGATTATTGCAGCAGCAAATCCAATTGGTGGCCGCTACAACTCCACAATTCCATTCTCCCAGAATGTTGAGCTTACCGAACCAATTCTGTCACGTTTCGATATTCTGTGCGTTGTCCGAGATACCGTCGATCCAGTTGAGGACGAGCGACTTGCTAGATTCGTTGTTGGATCCCATGGTCGATCTCACCCAGTCACCCAGGCTATTGACGAGAATCAAAACAGCATGGACACGGAACATGACTCCGATGTACGTGCAGGAGCAGTCAACGGCGGCGAACCCAAACAAGAAGGCGAGATCCCGCAAGAGCTGCTCAGAAAATTCATCCTCTACGCAAGAGAGAGATGTAGTCCCAAGCTGTACAACATCGACGAGGAGAAGATCTCAAAGCTGTTTGCTGATATGAGGAGAGAGTCATTAGCCACCGGTGCTTATCCAATCACTGTAAGTTCCAACCCTATTCTCAACTCCCATCACTTCTAAAATCCCCCCAGGTCCGTCATCTTGAAGCCATCATGCGTATCAGCGAAGCATTCTGCAGAATGCGCCTCTCAGACTACGTCTCAGCCCAAGACGTCGATCGTGCCATCGCCGTTACCATCGACTCTTTCGTCGGCAGTCAGAAGGTCAGCTGCAAGAAGGCTCTCGCTCGTGCTTTCGCCAAATACACCCTTGCTAGACCAGGCGCTGGAAAGAAAGCCGGGAGGAACTTGGAGCGGGGGAATAGAGCTGCCACGGCGGCTATGGCTTGATTTTGATGTGCGGATGGTGGTATATGGAGTTATGGATACCTTGGTTGTGTGATTTGGTTTGGGATTGTAGTGTAGACACTTGATATGACATAATGAGAGTTCTGACATTTTTGAAAGTGGTTTGAAATACTCGGAGCTTGTTTAAATGTGATTAAAGAAGTACTTGCTAGGATACCATTATTCCTTTTGCAAGGTTTATCGCATGTTACGGAAGCTACCATGATCGTCAGAGTCGACCGCCACTATCGGTACTATATCTGGCTTGCGCTTTCAGCCCGCTTTGCCATGTATGGCAAAGATGATTCTCATGAGCCAAAAAGTCAAACAGGCGCACTATTATGATTCCACGCGCTCAAGAATTTTGAAGACTGTCCTAAATCTCGATATTGTCCAACAAAACTAAAGCCAGAGTCGCTTTTACTGGCTACAACGAGCCATCCCAACCAAGCTCTCTAAGTTAGCTCCGTCACATCAACCACTATTTCCAGATTCCCATCGCCGCCACCTTCTCCATCAACCGAACCTACTCATCCACTCGGAGCTCCGCTATTGGCTCGAGATGGCATTACTCCTCGCAGAGTCGAGACATGACTTTTGGACGAGTTGCGGCATCTATCGTGAAGTGGCGGCCGTCCAAGGATGGGACATGTTTAGTTTATCGTTCCAAAGGTTGTCGCCTTAATCCAGACCTTAGCCACATTCCTATGCCCTCAATCCTCCTATCTCTGTCTGCCTGGAGTCACCTGAGGCGCAACCATAGCTTTTTGAGACTCTCCAAGTACTCCTCGATGTTATCTTGGAAGAGCGTTGGCTGGTTGATTCCCTCCAGTATCTTAGTAGGTTCTGTATCCTTCGGTCCAGAAGACCATGCCTCGTAGTACTTTCGAACAGTCCCCTCGTTCGCCGTATCAGCAAGCTTGATGCGCTCCTCAGCAAGTCCGCCGAACTACTCAGTTTCCAGGGCCTGCTCGACGGTGATGTGGAGACAGATGACGCGCACAATCACCCAGTATTCCTTGTTCTCTTCCAGTAGCCCTAGATGCTGCTCTCTCCACTTGTCGATAAAATACCATTGGAGGTTTTGTGAAGATTAAAAGCAATACCGGGATCACCCTTCAAGCTTTCGAGGAGCTTCGCTGAGAAGTACGGAGGAGCCTGCGCTTTTCGAAGCTTGCCATAAGGAACGTGGTGGTGCACTGCCTGGGCCGTCATGCTCGCGAGATATTTTACAGGTCAATAAGTGAATGACACTGCAAAATTTTGGTGCACTGGTGGTGACAAGTCCTCCTTATTAAAACTTACATAGCTTCGGAAAATTCCGGAGACACGTCGGCCCACGGATGGGATGTATTGTAGTGACTGGTTACAAAGTTTGTTACCTTTCCTGTTGAAATTGTTGGCAGTTCACAATTGGCCGCGCATGCATTGATGGCACCTTGTTCTGGTTCTCGAGGCAAGAGCATATTGTGCTACCACTTTCCAATATTTCTCACTTCTTTAGACAATACTCGTCAAGACACGTCTTCGCTCAAGTGTGTGACTCCTAGCAATGCACTCGTTATGATCGATGTTCACAATTGACGGCCCAAACATTCATACCTAGTGGTTTCTGATTGACCAAACAGAGTCACAATAACTTCACTTTCTCGCAGCATATAAGGGTCCAAACCGGCCCAATTTCTTTCCACTCTTGAAGTTCATACGCTACACTAAGCAACATCAACCAAGATAATAGCTATCGCCAAAATGAACTGGTGCGAAACCTGCCACCTGTTGACCTTGATGCCCCAGTGTATCATGTGCGGCAATAACTCCACAAAACATCGCTATGGTCTGAGTGACCAGGAGATTCAAAAATGGATTAACAGCACAGATACTTGTTATGATGAGTTTGGAAAGTACCGAGGTCAAAGTTCCGAGGGCTCCCGTTTGGCACCTAAATCAGATACAGAGGAGGAGAAGTGAGCCGTGCTTTAGGCGCATCTACAGGTGGAAAAAATGATAAAAATGATAATTTTGTTGTAAGAGTTATTGGACTGTCAATTGTTTTGTGAGAAATCGAGGTCCTTGGAGTCAGCTGGGCATACGAGAAAAGGGGCTCGCTTAAAGGCTGATCTGCGAAGGTGGCATTCAGCTCGCTGCGTAAAAACGTTCTTGCTATCTCAAGTTATTCTGAAGATCTAGAATAGCCAGCATAGCTATGACCCGGGGGTAGTTTCCTTAGGGTGTAGCAGCTACGATGACCTATCCAGGGTTTGTTTGCCATAGTTCAAATATTCACGCGTTGTTTGTATGGGGTAACTCTCTACGATAGAATACTCATGGTCAGATAAAAGGTAAATCCCAGAGAATAGTGAATAATATGTGATATCAGCTATTTGCGCGGCGCTAGCCACTTGCGCTCCATGTCACCATCAACAACAGCCAGCACGTTTTTCATGAACCTCATCACAAACTCAACTTTTGAAGCAACAACCAACACCACAGCAAAACAATCACCACATTTGGATCCTTTGCTAAGGACTCTGCTTCATCACCCCCCTCGCACGGCAGCATGCCACAAAACATCGCCACTATGTCGGAGACCTCCACCACTGTTCCCAGAGCCGTTTTCTCGCCCTTCACCTGCTTCCCCAAGCTTCCCACCGAGCTTCGCTTCATGATCTGGCAGCGCTGCGCCCACATCCCCCGAATTCTCGTCCTTACCCAAAAGCGACCTACAGCAGACCGCGCGAGTCATTCCATGCAACTGACCTCTGGCTCCAAGAACCTCTCACCCATCACTTCGCACATCTGCCACGAGTCCAGAGACGCAGTTGCGCGAGCCAAGATCTATGAGCTTGTCCTCGGCATCCGCACCATCGAAGCACCCCTCGACGAGACCGTCCGCCTGACTTATGCCCCGCGTCTATTCAACACGTTGACTGATAGCCCGAAAGTGCCCTACAACAGATATGTTGATACTGTGTACATCTCTGAAAAATACTGTAACAGTGTCAAATTTGCGTTTCGAACACACCACCACTTGCTCATGACGTCCATTGCCCTCGACTTTGACGCGCTCTTCTGCAAGCCAATCGAAGAGCACTTGAGCATTTTCCAAAGCCATCCAGTTGAAGAGATCATCGTTGTAGTCCGGAGGAACCTTGTCGCGGATAAGGATATTGAGGGCGAATTGGTCTTCGTAGAGCTGCAGGATGGCATGGATATTGTCAAAGGAGAGGCGGGCGTAGAGCAGCTGAAGTCTTATTATGAAACTCATATGAATGGAAATGGCAGGTCAGCTGGTATGACGGCGGATATGATTAGGGATGTAGCGGCAAAGCCTGAAGATCCGTTGGCTGGGTTCGTAGCGTATGTGAGGAGAGGGTTTGAGATTGATCTGGAGAAATTTGAGCATGACGTGGATCCTGCGGAGGAGGTGTCTCTGGCGACCAATCCGCCGAACTTCAGGGCAGTGGGAATTGCGAGGGGTGGTGTGAGACTTTAGGATGTTGTGGTGTGTACTGGAGGCAAGTAATGCCGCTTTTTTGGTAGATTTGGGTGTAAATATGAAGTCTTAGTATCTAGATTCAGGATCATGACTATCAAAGAACGCAACATGCGCATGTAGTAGGTATCATAAACACTTGAGCCACAATCTAGACTTCTCTCGGGCCATACCTAACACATTGAAAAGACTCCAGGTTCTCCGTGTTTCAAGACCTCCACATGCGAAGCCCCATAAGTTGCTGAATACCCCCACGTGTAGTGCCCGAAGAATTAAAGCTCAATTATAATCCATCCAGGAGCCCTGCGTCCAATCAATAGTATTCAGCCAGTCCATGTCGTTCATATTATCCAGAGGTTGAAGCATGGTAGAATCAGACAAGGCATTCTCCATTTCGTCCGGAGGCCTTGGGTCGGTCTGAGGCGGCTCGAGGACACGGTCCAAGACTCTTCGTATAACTTTCTTCAAGCGATTCGCAAGCTTGTAATTCCCATCAGTTGGTCTTATCCAATCCAGAAATCCGATGAACAGTGTTAATTTTTGGATAGCGTCCGAGCGGGAGAAACCGAGGTTGGTCTGGGACGTGGATACGTTTTTGAGTAACTCAACGCATATCACACCAGCGCTTGGAATGCCATAAAAGGTAACCTGGTTCGAGGTTAGCTTTCACACATTCATTGGTAGTTCATAGGGCAAGAGAACTTACAATCCAATCAAAATAAAAAGTAAAAGGCGTCAACTTATCTCGCATCATCCAAAACATCAGGGACAACTCGAGCATCTCCATGGCCGCATTAAGAAGTCTTTCGTTGTTTGGAAACCCTCGAGCTGTAGAGACCCTTTCGATGAGGAAGATGTTCTGCAGGAAAGCATTCATGAGATTGGCCTGTGCAAATAATGCTTTCCCGGTACTTTCTTTGGGTACCTTTCGGTCTGAGTCGGCATAATAACGAAGCTGTTCTGGAATCCCGTCCAGGACCAGCTGAGAACGAATGCGTAATTCCCTAGTGAACGATCAATACTGTGAATATCCGAAGACTATGAAACGTGATATTTACTCTATGCGTGCCTCGGTAACTAGAACATTCACACCTAATGCTAGTTCAAGGATTTCCTCGCGGACAGAACAGAGCTGCCAAATGGCTCGGGAGACGCTTATGTTTTGTATATTGCCAGAAGTGCTCCATCCATTGGGGTCTAGTCTGCTAATAACAACAGCAAAAGCATGTACTGGCAGAAACAGCTCCTCGTCAGCAATATCAAGACATGGTTTGACGTCACAGTAGAGCCGACCCAGTAAGGGTGGAATTCCGTTCAGAGCAGAATGTGTCTTGTCAAGAAAATAGACTGCCGAAAAGAGCCGGCGCTTGTATTCTGAAGCAGTGGTAATTGGAGTGTTGGCGTAATCTGGAAGTCTATGAGAGGAAAATCAGTGTTTAGTTTTGTTTGTGCAATTGCATAGGATAAAACTCAAGGGCGATACTTGATGAGAACTCTAAGGAGAATATCTCTAAATCTCCAAAGATGTCAAAATGAAATAGGGTAAAATGATGACGTTACCTGTGAAGCCCTGCATCGATTGCCATTGTGACCATGTCACCATGCCTGTGCCCCATGGTATAACCTAGTGTAAGAGTCAGTGATGTCTGGCATATAATGAACGCAATCAAAACAGCTTACTTTCATCCCCAGCACACAAACTCTCCAAAACGCCAACGTTATAACAAAGTGCCACTACAAGTTCATTGACTGTCTCGGAAAAATGACACATTTTACGACAAATGTCTGCGCACTCCTTCATACGCCAAGCCGTTTCTTTCCGATCCCTGTCGTGGTTTTCAGGCACTTTGAAGACCGGATCCCAGTCTTGCAAAGCAAGATAAGCCTTGCCAAAAAAGCAAAACAAGACGCCCATCATTTCTAATCGAACATTGGATCCCATAAACGTATTTAACCAGTCAAGTCCATCTTCTGGGCTTGGAGGTAGAGGGTTTTCTTCGTTTTGAAATAATACCTCTGCAATTCCTGTAAGCTTTTCAGCTGTTCGAGGTGTGATCAAATTCTGTTCGAATGTTGCCCAGAGTGTCGTTATACAGTGTTTGATGAGAGTTGGGTTCAAAATCAGGTCGTGAGTAATATTCAGCGTACCGAGTAGACTCTCGCATATCTCCCTAGATGGAATATTCATGAGTGCTTTGACGACCTCTTTTGTACGCATGGTTGGGCCTTCTGGACGTTCTCTGCCCACTATACAAGTCTTCAGTTAGCACAATTTTTAGGCCTGGAGATCCAATAGATAGCATTTAGTTTGGGCGATCTAATATTCGTCGGGGTATTCAGGGCAGGGTCTTGGAGCTATGACAGGATTTCTTACAAAGAGGTTGACCAAATTTCCACGCTCCAGGATGAGGCCTTACATCTTGCCCAATCTCAAGCAAGTCTTCACTTGCTGGATCTCTGTGCTCTAAGAAGACTGCCGAGAAGCTTGTTGGACCGTGATATCTGGCCGACTTTTGAAAAACCGCGTCTTTCCAGTTTTCGCCTTTCTTCCGCGGCTTTTGAATAGCCACAGTGCTCTGACCTCCAGGAACTCCATCTTCAGGGTGAAGTCCAGGCCAAGGCACAATTTCCCGGGGCTGCGGTTTGTCTCCAGGTTCTTCGGTGGGTGAAGTAAGTGGATACTGACTTGAAGCCGAAAGATCATATCTGTCTGTAACTCCGGAAGAAACAGATGGCGTAGGATCTGTAATACTTTGTGAGTTTGGTGAGGACGCCGGAAGGCGGACTTTCGTCATAGGAGCCGGATGGTACAAGCATTTTTCTGTCGTCTTTCGTCTTGTACACCGTCCGCAAAACGGACTCCCGTGATCACAAGCTAACTTACCCTTCCGACAAGGTTCACATGCTTGCTTTTTGCCGTTCCGACGGTATCCGATCCCTTGTCCTGGTGGCATTTCGAGGGAGATGGAAACTCCATGAAATCCAGTCGACTGGAAGTTCTCGAACTGTTTTCAATAAGTGGGGCTCCAGGTTTGCTTTATCGGAGCAGTAAGGTGTAAAATCATCTAAGAAGATGGGAGGTACTGGAACTGGATTTCAGCACAGATATAACAGCTTTGTTTCCATCTAAAAGGTCAGGCCTTGGAGGAACGGTGGAAACAGTACGTATAATATGGCCGGTCGTCGCTGCCGCTAGCAGGGGCTGTAATACCACGTGATGGGGCTACTGTAAAGCTGGGCAAATACAGCGCTCTAACTTCTTTCGGAAACCTGCAATCCCTTCATTCATAACCACCAGAGACGTGAAAAATATACAGCGGTATGATTTTAAACAACAGTCGAATCGAAAAGTTACACCCATACGCACCAAGTCTTAACATGATGCAAAAAGCCTCCTAAGCCGAGTTTCGTATCCAACCGGGAATTTGTACGGTCTTTTCGGCCTTTTCAACTGCATCCATGAAAGACATCAAGCTCTCAAAAGAGACCTCGGATCTCTCGAGAGCTGAGAATGAAATCCTAAAAACTCGACGACTTCCAGAAGGCTTCTCGGATCCAGTCTCCTTCACATGTATTTGTCCAGCATCATCCGATCCAAACGCAGGCCAAGTCCTCCTCTTCTACCGCTATTTCGCCGCCTCACCCCCTTTACCAACCGCTGAAATCGACATTTCATCACTAGCAGCTCTCCATACGACGCTCACCCAAAAATACTCTCTGGGCGGCAAAATTCGTATTGCAACCGAAGGCTTCAATATCACGGTTGGTGGTACAAACGCCTCTATCTCCGCCTACATCTCAGAATGCATCACTCACTGGTCTTTCGCTGGCCTCGACCTTTCTACAAAAGCAAAACGACTCGAGTTTTTCAAGCCCACGCCCGGAGGCTGCGCGTGTGTATTCGGCGGCGCTCCAGCTTCTGTGCGTGTAACAGCAGAGATCACGCCAATGGGCGTGACAAACTACCTTCCTTCATCTTGGGACAAAATTGAAGTTCTATCACCGAAAGAGTTCCACGAGCGATGCCACGCGGAGCCCGACACGCTGCTTATGGATGTTAGGAACCATTACGAGTCCCGCATCGGTTACTTCGTCTCGCCGCACACAGGGGAGCCAGCCCTCAGACCACCAATTCGGAGATTCGGGCAGTGGCCACTGTATGTGCGCAAGTACATGGCTGAAGAAGAACGGCCAATATTGACGTTTTGTACGGGCGGGATTAGGTGCGAGAAGGGAGCGCGGTTCTTACAGGAGAGGACGAAGGGCAGGGTGGCTACGTTGAAAG
>QGMK01000746.1:0-17838 GCA_007825345.1 Lachnellula suecica
TATCAGTTTGAGTGTAATAGATGAGGAGAAAATGTCTGATGCAAACCAATGGAAACTACCACATTTTTTGCATCAGTCTGCTTAGCTTCTTACACTAAGTGTTGTGAATGTGGCCTCTGTGAAGGTCTTAGACGCCGTGAGGCTTTGAACCCCCTTTACGGGTGATGTGTGAAAAGAGGTAGCCGGGATTTTCGATTTCATATGGAGATTCTAGCCAACTAGAACAACACCTTCGGTCCTCATACGCTGGGCTATCCACAAGCTAAGAAGCAAGACGTAAACCTGATAGTAGGCGCAAGATTTGTAAATTGACTCTAGTCTATCACTAATATTATCATCTATGTGACACCTTTCTACTGTGCAGTACCTTCTCCCAAAAGCACAGATGCCGACATCTCTAACCAACGGTTTCTACTCCTGACTACCGCCAACGCATAATTTCTCATACCCAAAGAATTTCAAGGGCTAGGAAGCTCAACGATATCCCCAGCATCAATCTTCTGCTGCGAATCCCTCCTATCCCTCATGCCATCAAACTTCCCCTCGACAAACCTCGGACTCGGGAATCCAAATCTCGAGTCCGGACTTTCCAGCTCGTTGATATGTTCACTGTGCAATTCCATGCGCTCGAACCGATACTGCTCCGGACGTTTTTCTGCTTCGGCAAGAGCGAGTGCTGTGGCCTCGTTTCGTTCTCGCTCGTCTTTCTCGCGGGCTAATGATCGCCTGCTACAACACTTGAATATCAAGTAAAACAGGCATATGTGAACCAGAATGAAGACCGGGAGTCCAATGCCTACTGAAAGCCCAATGATGAGACCCTTTCCTCCGTGAGCTATTGGGGATTTTGCGCTCGTGTCTGAGGTTGAGTTTGAACTTGATAGTGTGATATTTGGTTTGATGCTCTTGAGAGCTGAGACGGGAATTGCGGAGAGTCCAATCTTAGGCACAGCAATGACGTTGTCTGCTGTAGAGTTGAAGTCTGTTAGTGCAGCTGATATGACACTGTTTTCCAGATCAAAATGTAGATACAAGCTCTTCAGCAAGCGCTTTGAGAGGTAGTTCGGAAGACCGGGTGGCGTAGGAAATATTGCCAGGTAGCAAGTATCTTTCCCTCCTCCTTGGTCCTGATTGGGGCCGATACCATGTCGCCAGGTCATGTCAGACAAGGGAACTGAAACGGTGATGTTTGACGGGCTGCCGATCAAATTGAAGTCGAAAGTGCTGCTGTTTTGAAGAAACGAGCAAGGCACAATGGGGACTGGATTCTTGTCGGACGGGTTGTATTTCGCACGAACAGCGTCCCAGATTGCCTTTGCGTATACAGGTGGGAAGTATGAGGATTCGTCTCTAGTATCGTAGCCGATCCCAAAACTGCTCAAGGGTGCGTTGGCGGTTACTGGGGTTGATTTACCTCTGCCGCCATCAGTTTCAACGTCTGTGATGGAAATGTTGCTCAAAGATAACGTGAGCTGATTTCTGAACAGGATCCTGTAGAACTATTAGCAAACGAACTCTCTAAAGACAAATGATGTAGTGTGATAGCGGAGACCCTCAAGAAACCAACTTACTGTGAGACTGCTTTAGATTGGAACAGAGCTGTCTTAAGCTGGGTGAGTCGGGTCCCCTGGTAGCGGCCAGAGTTGATTCCACCAAGAAGTAAATGCCCACTGTGCATTTCCTCCGGATCGAGCCAAATGCTATAGGACTGAGACTGTATAGATCCCTGGCTGACAAATCCTTGAAGAATGGTATTGTACGGCAACCCAGTGCCATCGGCCTTTTCCCAAGCGGAAGCTACATTCGATGAAAGTCCCAGTCCAAGCCAGTATGAGGTATAATGGTCGCCCAAGTATGAATTCAGATCACTTGAATCTAACGTACTCGATAATGTTGCCGAGACAAATGCGGTGATCGGGAATGTGTTCCCATTGATTATGAATGTCTCTTCCGAATAGGTGATATTCATGGCTGACATGCCGCGGGGATCCGGGTCATTTCCAATCTGGTCAGTCTTATTGTTATAATGAACAATTCTGGTACGGGGAGCCGAATTGTAGGTAACGGAGTGATCTGGCTGGACTGCGATGTTGGATGTTAGCCTAGCGATTCCCTCAATGGCAGAACACTTACAAAACACTTGGTTCTCGATCCTCCCATTTACCCATACATATAGATACGGGACACTGATTATCGTGTCGCCGAGGCCGGTATTGAGAGCAATTGTGATTTGTTGCGGAGGGGTACCAAGAGTGCAGTTGAAGGTATAGAGCTCCCCAAAGTTGACCTGGAAGTAGTATATCAGCACCGACCTCGTAAACACACCCAAAGATGGCTCACTGATGTTTTGAAAGGTATTTCGACAGTTCCATCACCATTTCCAATTCCCTTACTGCGTATGTCTACAGCCACGGATTCGACATTCAAAGCGGTGGATGAGAAAGACAACTCTTGGGCCATTGTCATAGAAAGTAAACAGCACAGCCACAGGGAAACTGCTCCTAAACACAATACAGATCTTTCCAAAAAGCCTCGCGCCATCGTATCGTATTTTAATCTCGTAATGTGGTTCGAATTGGGCTATGTTGCAGTAAGAAGCTCCAAGCAAAGAGTTTTAATGCGGCTCTAGTCTTGCAAATTTGTGTCAATATTGAATTTGGATGAAGACTAACTCGAAGCTCATGGTGCGAAAAGCGGCAACTCAAATTTTTCAAGACCGCATTCAGTCCTTATCTTTGCAGACAGCTTTGTTTTCTGGACTTCAAAGTTGAACGTCATTTTCTTGCAACCCTTCCCAGCGCAAAACCCATGGCAATATGATAAGCTGCCTATCGGATCTTTGGCCATGCGCAGCTGTCTACGAACAAGCACCAGGCAAGCGATCTCGAATAGTAGGAATAAGAGCATACAGTTCCTCAATTCAGCCTGACAAAACCTTAACGCTAGTAAACAATCCTTTATTTTTGATCTCGAGGTGGGAAATACCGATTGGAACGATGTTCCACAAAAAGGCTTTTATTTACTGGGAGAAAAATTCAATATCAGTTACAAGAGTAACAAAAAGAAGAGGTGTATAGTGAATAACGCCGCATGCTCTTACATTGAAGGTCAAGTGACTTCATCATAGTACTGTAAGCAGAGGGCCATCGATTCATCGTGTATAGCGGGATCGGCGGGGAGGGAGGAAAGCTTCTCTGACATGTGTCACCTGTCGCCTCCGCCCCAGAATTTCTGAGTATCAAAAGGCAAGAAAGTTTTTGAGAACTCATTTCAGCAAGAGCAAGCAAGTGCTGACAAGTGGTCTGTCATTGTCAATCTTCATTACCATTACCGTTGATCAATATTCAACGTTTTCATAGCAACGAATCGGATCGAAGCCTCGAATACTCCGTACTCGTGAGCACGTTGCGACCCTGCGGCTGAAGCTGACGAAAGACGTGGCAATCGAAATAAAAAAGCAAGTAACATTGGCGAAAAGCCCAGCGTGAAAAAGAAATCGGACATCAAACAAGTGGAGGATGTGTTTCAAGATACAGCGAAGGCAATACCCTGGGCAGTCGTTTGAAGTGTTTAATCCCCGACTCGGGGTTGCATTGCCTCAAAGGAGGAGGCGGCCAGTGTGCGCGGAGAAGATGTTACGGATCCTTGCTGACAGCACAGTCACACTGTGGTTCCAGGGGCTCTAAGAACCCGCTGCATCTGGTAACGAGAACGAGCTAGAAATTATGGGGAGCTGCAAGGCTTACCCGTCGATTCTCAATCAAAGATAGGGTCCCATACTTTCCATCTGTATTTCCTGAGTTTGGGTGGTTAAATTACATTGGGCCGTGCGCCGAGAAGTTGAAGCTCAAGGGCTTTGATACCGGTATATAATTGCACATACATATTAGCAGGAGGAGGACTTGGCCCGCGGCGGTGTTGTCATACTACATTCCTTCGTCCCATCTCGCATCTTCGTGGACCACCAAAACGAGAAGGTACTTCCCCAGTGCCCCTCCACCAGCTAGGGCGATGGGGGTGTTTTGCAGATTAGCCGTGTTTGAGCAAAGAAGTTCTGCTCTGAGCCTAGAGAAATCAATCATTTACGCTGCTTGACTTGAGAGAAACAAAGTTCTGATTTCGGGACTTGTCCAACGAGCCCAACCTGTACATGGGTAAAGTAGGAATTGGTGGTATTTAGCGCTAGTCCACGAGGCAGACGTAAAACGCCTGTCCGCCCCTGTTCTAGTCTCCGCGTGAGAGTCGGTGCGTGCGTCCCAGGGCGTACAAGTACTGAGGGGCGCGTTCCCACTACCGGTACAGCCTCAACCTGAGCTGGTTCTGCACCTCCACCTCCTTCCCATCTCCCTGTCGCCATCGCATCCTCTATGCCGGCATCTTCGTTGCACGCCCTCGACGTCGCATTTACTATCGTCTTCCCATCTTCTGCTCAACAACGAATGTTAACGCACTGGTCGAGCGAATATTCGATACAAACAAGAGGGCTGGGCGCAGGCGTGTGCGATAACCGGCCGAGGCCCACACCCTCGCAATGAGCAACGACATTGCCCCCGGCGTCAAGAGTATTTTGAAGGCGATCGACTCTGGCATCAAGTTGGGAAAGAGGGTTGCGAGGTCGTCGGTCTACGCACCTGCCGCACAGGTTCTGCAGATCTCAGAATCCGCTTCAAACCTGCAGAAATCGTTGGAAGGCAGCTCCAAGGCTATCAAAGATGCCTACGATATCTCGGTGAAGAAGTGCGGCGAGCCGTTCGTCAACGCTCTACTGAATGAACGTAGGTGTTGATATACTTGGAATACTGCATTTTTGCTAATAGGTCTAAGGGGAGAACAATCAATTAAAAGAGCTCAGGATCGACCTCATCGACCACAGTGATAAATGTCAAGACTTTGATGAGAATCCCCTACTTTTCGATCCAGTTGCCTTTACGAATCTTCAGAAGGAAGGCGAAAAATGCTGCGTTCAATGCATAGCAATCTTCCATGCCGTGGAAGAGGGACTCCTCGACATGGAAATCCAGTCGTTCACAATGGAGGAAGACATAAGAGATGATAGAGGGTTTTTGTCGAGCATGAGATCAAATAGAGAGAACAGCAGAGATGCTAGCACTAGGGATGCAAGCGCGAGGAAGCCAGTACCTCCTCCAAGTCGGCAGCCTGCTCATGTCGGGCAATTGCAAATCACACCTCCAAGGCCATTAAAACAGAAAAGCTCTTGGGCCATCGACAACCCTTCGAATTTCGAACTAGGCAGCCCAGTCAGTGCAATCAGCTCAGTGACTGCTTCATTTGGCGTCTCACCACGTACAATGGGGCCAGCCTTACTGGCACAGGATCCAGGAGACGCCTTGCTGGTTTCGCCAAACTCTGCGCAAGGCACTCAACTAATTCCATGGGAACTGGTTCATTCGCGTATCGCTACCAACGATGAGTTCCTAGAGAGACGGAGAAACTCGCGGACATTATTTCAGGACGAGATACAAAGATCAGTGAATTCTATAGAAGAAGACAGGGCTAGTGAGACTTTCAGTGACGGAGTCATGAGATTGCCAATATCAGGAGTCGCGGAAATGCAGGGGTCGAGCCCGGTTGAAGAACATACTTCGAGAACGAGTTCAAGCGGGTACGATACGTTCATATCGAGGCAACGGAGCCAAGGGCAGGCTTCGCAAGCAACGCGAAGTTCGAGGGCGAGTTCGATATATCCTTTAACACCTCCAATGAGCGAGCATAGCGCATCAGGATCTACTGATAAATGGCAGACCATGGCATCGGCTCTCCAGGTCCCTAGATATGGTAGCAACGTAGAAGAAGGCCTCGAAGTGGTCCCTAATACTCTTACAGAAAGGCAGTTACTGGCTGCTTCCGAGAAGGAGGCAAACTTTACTACCGAGAAGGAGATACCCTATGAGACTGGTATAGAGGCTACGTTTGATCCCGATAATGAGAAAATGCTCGATGCCGGCAACGAAAAAATGCTTGTGACCGAGGAACATCAGTCGCATTTCCAGTCAACCTCAGCAGCCTCGGTGAGGTCTGTAGATCATCCCATGCGGCACGATAGTTCATTCTACAAATCCGGGGGGTTTTGCGAGGGTGCAAGGGCAATGATGAGGGGAGAAACTGGGTTCAAAGTCGCGAAAAGGCCATCCGTAAGCCCCTCCCCAATAGATCATGTGGTTTGCAGCTTCTAATTGGTATGGCAGGGACATTACAGCGCAACCGTATCTGCTAAATGTCTGAACTGTGCCTATGAAGTTGGGTGGAATGATGTGGAAAAGGACAGATTACTTGACCGTAAGTTCCTATCTTTGAGTATTTGGAGAGCTTGTGGCTGATATATCTAGGATCTGGCATATACGGCAGCAGCGGTATAAGGTGGAGGCAAAAATTCATCTCCAAATGTCACGTCAAGACAACCTCTATCGAAGAGCCTCTATATGCTGTAAGTTGTAAAGCTGCTTAGCCTACTTCTTTACTGACTTTGAATGTAGTGTGTGTTTTGCATCGAGGACAATAAAACAGTTGAAGAGCATGACGCGACAGTCTTCTTCTCCGTTAGCCAACTATTTCGCCACCTAGCGAAGCATACCCATCCTCTTCCGAAAGTCGCCGGATTACAAATTCTCTACGGCTATCAGCCTGCGGAGGTGCTTGATTTCGATATACACTTCACGACTACTGAGCCCAAACCATCGCAGTGGAATATGACCGAGATAGCTACAAAAGTTGCCACCCGTGCATCGGCGTACGCGACCATCGCTCACCACCCGAAGCTTAATGCACGGACAGCCCGCGACCCAGATGGAGATGAGACTTTACATTTCGCAGCAGGCGCTAAGATTGTCGGTATAACATACCCAGAAAGATTCAATGGCCAATGGTGCGTTGGCTACCATGATGGTGACCGCGGCAGCTTTCCGGCGGCAAATATCATGATAGAGAGGCCAGCGAAAGAAGAGGTTTTGATGAACCCCCAAAGCAGTCTCATCGCAACCGCAAGATGGGATCACAAGCCCAAAGATTCGAAAGACGGAGGCTGGTTGAAGTTCAGCAAAGGAGATAAGATTTCGTGTGTGGGTTATCAATATCAAGATCAATGGTGCTGGTCAGGGCAGTCGAGCAAGGGCAAGTGGGGTCTTTTTCCCGCGGCGTTTGTGGAGAATCTACAGGATGGAGGGAAGTTGCCTCCTCCCAGCCCTACCAGTACAAAAGGAGGCTTCGCTTCGAGGATGCCGAGTTTCGCCATTGGGAGAAACAAGAGTTCAAAGACTGATAGAGCTGCGAGCGTAAGAAGTGTCGGGAGCGCTGGTAGTGCCGGGAATGTTGCTGTCTATGGGCAGCCTGGCCTTGAGGTTGCACGCTCAATCATTGGGAGTCGAAAGGGCTAGAAAGGGTTCCATTGCGTGTTCAAGACTGGTAATCGATTTGGATGAGAAGCAAGCATGGCCAAATGGCGCTTTGGATTCACGAAGAAATGTTAATGAGGAAAAGGAGCATATAGGTTGTGCATATGATGGGAAATAGTGGGGGTTTGGAGCATGTGCTCTGGAGTTTGATAGGGTGGCTTATTGTACCTATAGTTTCGTCACGATACCCTATTTTTGTATATGTTGAATCCAGGACACATTTGTATTAGGGTCACTACTTAAGTGGTGTGAACCCCATTCGTCGCTACTGGAGTTTTGTCTACGATTCACACATGCAGACATTTTCGGGCCATCAGTGCCATATTCAATCGAGGCTAGTCGCCCATGTCGACTCATTCATTGCCGCTCGGCTTCACATCATTGCTACGACCGCCTTCCAACCAAAACCTCTTGTTTCCTACCAAACTACCTTAAAACGTCCTTCTTTGCCTTGCTCGGCGAAGACCGGGCACTATACCTGCGACCCAAATCATGGACGTCAATCCAGCTGACGGAACCAGATGCTATCGTTCCGGCTCTGGAAGATGTCTTCTTGATGCATTGGTGTTATTGTACGGCATTTTCCCGGTCAAGTTCTACGATCCGAAACCAGCCTATTGCAGCTACAGGTCCCCGGACTCCCAGGCCGAGTAGGTCCGTTATACCTTCTCATTCACTAGACTAATGGTTGGCAGATTATTCCGAAAAGTCATGACTGTGCCTCTTGAATTACGCGAAAAGATATATCATGACCTTGTGTGGACCTGGGATCCTCGAGAGCCATATCATTGTTCCAAAAGGCCCCCCATAGATTTTGACGACCCCGAACCACTCTATCTTGCTCGGCGAAACGCGCTCCCATCGGTAATTCCACCTCAAAATCTGGGCCGCGGCCGCAACTCGATTGTATCTGCCGAAGACGCTCGGGTGCTCTGGGGGGCTGAGAATGATGCATTGCACTGGTACGGGTTGTTGGATTTTTTTAAACATAAAGAATGTAGGCATTTGTCGTCCTTCTTGGGCGCCTTGCAAGTATTTGAGGGACGGCGTCGCACTCTATCCGAATTTGACGACCCAGAGAAGGCAAACGACAGATCGTTGGGGCTATTTGGCGACTTCCTCTCTTGGTTTTGGAGCAAGGTTGTTCTTGTGGTGGAACTCCTGAAGGGTTTGGGAGTTATTTACTGAAGCACACTGAGAAGCCTGGCCATTTTAATGTGGAATATCAAATGAGTGTAGGTACATATATCCTTCCGTCAAACACTGTAATTCAATGACAGTCCAGAATGCTAAATAACAGCCATACTTTAGAGTCTCGAGAATTGGTGTCCAGCCCACAAGGAACACCAGGGGCAGATAGCACACAGCGCTTGTATATCCCTCAGAAACATCCAGGCACCATCCCGACCACATTGGCATAAGAAACCAAGGCTACGACTTCATTGCCCTTTGCAAATACATTGCGGCTAATCTCCACGGCTTGAAATCGGTTCTGCTTTACATCACGGTCAACAGCTTACGGATCCGGGATATCATCCAGTACCCGGAGAGGCAAAGTTGGGCGAGAGCAGTGCGAAACCTGCCTGTGGAAATGGTAGAGTTCAGGTTGACAGTCAGCAATCGACCCTTTCGCTACCAGACCGTACGCATGAAGTTCCCCCTGCCAAATTACCCCAAAAACACTCCTGCGGCTGAGTTGGATCGATTGACGGTGCTAGGAAATGAGGTATTAAGAGGAATACTCGCCCCAAGATCAAGGGTGGACACTTTCGATGCTGGTTATGGCTTAGAGGGACTCTTCTCCGATTCCTTCTTTTAGAAACACGGTAATTTTTGAGAGGGCGAGCTGGATTGTCGAGAATAAGCCCAAGTTTAAGATCGGAGTGGTAAGCACTTGGGGGCCTTTGTCAATGGAGGAAAATATTAAATCGAATTGTTTTGTGCCCTCAAGTCAAACTCCTGCTATACCGTACCCTTTTCTTATTGTGATGGCAATCGAGTCGACTCAGTACAGCAGTCTTACATTGAGTAAAACCTCGTACTCTTACTTTCGTACCTACAGATCGGCTAACGACTTTGTCTTTTGACTTGAAATCAAGCACCACCCAAGAGATTAAACCGGCTCCATTTTGGTCACGAAGGAGTTCAAACTTTCGAACTCCAGAAGTTTCTGCCGTGCTTCTGCCACTGCCCTGATATCTGTCACAGAATCACGATCCTCCATGCTGCTCCATCCAATAGCTCCAACGAAAACTCTCTCCGACAAGTTCACACTCAAACCATGCAAGTGCTTGACCTCATATTTGTCCTCCAGCGCGTTGAGGAAAGTGTTCCAAGTCTCCCCAACTTCAGCTGCCATTTCATCCGTTGGGACCTTCGTCCGAAACACCTCAGTTATACCGCTCAAGAAGACCGTGGGCCCCTCCGCAGTGATTTTGTAGAGTTGAAGCACAGCGAGGTCCAAAGCATACGGCGTCACAATATCGCCAAAATCCTTCAAGGCGTCTGATTGCAGAAACTCGTCGAATTTAGCTTTTTGGCTCCATTCTGACCAGCGTCAAGAGTTAGCATAGTTACCAGCAAAGGATTGAGATATTTTACATACTCAAACTCAGCACAATCTCCATTTCAGATTCAACGTTTGTGCCATCCTTGCTGATCATGTAGCCGGAGTACACTTGAGATGCTCCGGGAGCATCGACGAGAAGTTTGCACCATGAAGGCCATTGGGTGTGGATCACTTTCCGGCTCAATGAGTCCGACTTCAAGCTAAGGGTAACAAGTTCAAGAAGGTGCATTTTCGCTGTGGATTTCATAGATTGCATGGTTTAGTATGGAGCAGATAAATTAGGGGTCATGGTGATTTATAAACATTTTGCGGGACTGTTTTCCACCTCGACAAAAGGCGATCAAATCTACCGCCGTATCTTGTTGCAACGCAACAAAAGCAATTGTGAGATGCGGCGGAAGTCGCGTCTTATGCACCTCCGCTGCGGCGTGGTTGACAGGGGTTTGTGGAGTGAGAATTGCCCGATTAGGCAGTGGTGGGCCCTCGCCTAAGTGGAATTCCTCAAATCCATTATTCAGCATGACCACCATCTGCAGGTAAACCGCTTCTGAAGGTAAGCAGCTGTCGCGTAGCGTATAGAGTTTCAAATCAACCTTCCATCACAAACTGATGCCCTGAAGAGGCCAGGATCACTCTTCTCCGGCCGCACCACTGAGATCTACCTCCTACCAAGATGCTGGTCCACCAGAGTTCGACGCGGCGCAAAGCATGTACTGGGTGTGTACAGGCGAAGCGAAGATGTGATCTAGGACTTCCACAGTGTGGCAGGTGTGCTAGTCGAAGCTCAAGCTGCGAATATGTAAGCCGTCTCAGGTAAATCACGTCTCCTGTGAACTGACAGGCGCAGACAACGTCTTCCCCACCAGTCTGCCAGAATAGGCCGCAAATTATGCAGCAGGACTCAAGCTTCAACCCTCAAGTTGTCAATACCGCACCGGTTGAAACCCAGATTCTACGCTCTCCATCAACCGGTAGTGAGCTTGAGATCAGCTCGGTCTTATTCTCCGAGCCTACCCTCACGTCCATCGGCGATGACTTCGAAGTGGGGGCCCCAAGCGTGTCCCCTTGGACTTCGTTTCCCTTTCCAGAGCATGCCATCATTAAGCAAGCGCAACTAGACTTCTGTATTGGGCAATTTAAGCTTTGTATACCACAGCTAGTTCAACAAAACCGATCACCGTTTATTCATCCTGTTTCGTACCAAAATATGCCGCCAGAGATTTATCAAGACCTCCTCGGTGTTAGTGCCATGTACTTTCAGAAATCACCCCAAAACCAGACGGTCATGTTCTCTATGGTGCATAGTAGAGTTTCGGCTCTTATTCGTTCTTCAAAATCCGCCACGTGGGGAGCAAAAACCTACTTGGTCGGTGTCCAAGCACTTGTTATGTATCAAATAATTCGCCTGTTCGATGGAGACATTCGACAACGAGCAAATGGCGAGAGGGATCTACAATTACTCGATCTCTGGACTAAGGAGTTACAAATGGCAAGCAATCGATTCTACGACGATTTCGGCACTGAATCACTCTACCAGCGTTGGGTTTTCGCCGAGAGCACCAGACGCACAGTCATAATGTCCGTTTTGGTTCAATCAATGTACTATCTTCTCAAAGACGGGTTTTGTACCACTGTACCACTTATGGCAACCCTGCCAGTCTCGTTGAACGGCGCGTTGTGGAACTTGACTGAGGATGATTGGTGGCAAAGCACCCTCACGTGTGGGAGTGACTTGATTTCATATCAAGACTTGATAGTCGGGTGGACTAGAGGGACAGATTATTTCACGGATACGTTTGAAACAATATTAATTACTGCTTGTAGGCACAATGTCAGGCCGACACCGCTTTTGCTCCAGCATCAGAAGCAATAGCAGGGGTGTGTGGAGTTCCACCACCAATTACAACCCCGCATTGCCGAAAAGTGGGCAATACATGAAGCTTTGAAATCAACGAGAAATGAAATTGTTCTAAATGTCTACTCGTTTATTTAAGAGGTTAGCTTTCCACTTGCGAGTAGAATCACCATCTTGTTCAATCTTCCCGTCAAGCTCTACATCATACCGAACAACTCACAAAACCATTATCAGCAATGTCGTTATCCTACCAGATTAACGTCGTCGACTCTTCACGCTCGCACCTATCTCCAAACTTCCTTGACAATCTTACTATAAATTCGAGTCCGATACCAACTCCCGCTCCGGGTCATATCCTCGTCCGCATTCGTGCTGTCGCTCTCAACTTCCGCGATCTCCTCGTAATTGCAGACTCGCCTCTGTATCCAGTACGCACTGTTCCGGGTCTCATACCGTGCAGCGATGGCGCCGGAGAAATTGTCAGTGCGGGACCTGGAAGTATCTGGAAGGACAGCATCGGCGACAGAGTGATCCTTACTCCAAACCGAGACTGGTACGATGGCAATGATGCCTCCGTTGTGAACTCCGAAAATGTATTGGGGGCTGCGGACACGAACGGCACGTTGTCACAATACATCCTTGTGGAAGATCGGTGGGCTGTCCGCGCCCCAAAGAATCTGTCCTTCGAAGAGGCAGCGGCCCTCCCAGGGGCAGCAGGAACGGCTATCAATGTTCTGGAGTCTATTACTGTTGGAAAAGGAACAACAGTTGTCACTCAGGGCACGGGCGGTGTAAGCTGTGCTGCGATTCAGGTGAGTAATTGTCGACATTAATTTACAGGTTGATAGCTAATAGATTTATAGTATGCTGCTGCTATGGGAGCAAGAGTCATTGCGACATCCTCGACAGATGAGAAGTTACAGATTGCAAAGCAGCTGGGTGCTTCAGAACTTATCAACTACAAGAAAACCCCAGATTGGGCCGACGAAGTACTCCGCCTTACTGATGGCGGCGCTGATCTAATTTGCGAAGTTGGAGGGTCGGCGACCTTGGCGCAGTCCATGAAGGCTTTGAAGCAGGGAGGAACTGCATGTTTGGTTGGATTCCTGACCATCCCGGAGCCGGTAGATGTGGTGATGCCTCTTATTGTTGGAGCCAAAACATGTAAGCTTTTCCTCCTCCAAAATGCATAATTGCATACTGACTTCTCCATAGTGAAGGGTATTTTGGTATTTAGCAGAGCTATGCTTGCGAAAGCTGTGGCATTGGCGGAAGAGCATGATTTGCACCCTCATTTGGGGAAGGTCTCTGAATGGGAGGACGCACCGAAGGCCTTTGAACAGATGAAACAGCAGGGTACCGTGGGGAAGATTGTCATTAAAGTCATTTAGGGTGGTGGGGAAGGTTCGGAGGGGGAGGGTTTCATTGTTGGCATCTCCAAAGGTTTGGGATAATGGTTTCCAGTAGTGTGTCGCTCCAAAAATAGACTCGTTGCGATGCATTTCGGGATAGTTTTCGGCGGTTTCCAGGTGCATCGTATTCAGAGTTGCCACGGTTAATGTGGTCGGCGCGAAGTTCATCTCCTGCGTTGACACAAATGAGGTGGCGGTGGTAGGCCAGTAGGCGGGGGTACGACGGTTGATGGAACGGGGATGCCTGATCTGTAAGCATAATGAACCCAAAGAAAGAGTCGTAAATAGTCATTATATTGAATGTTATAGAGAGGCGTAATCTTGTCAAAGGCCTGATGTTTTGACCAGGTGAATGTCTCACAAAGCTTTCTGCACTGGCAAGTCCCCAATCAAACCCTTAGTCGCGCTCAACATCAACATTAATTCAATCTGATGTAGTTAGGGAAGGCACGACAGTTTAAAAGTGGGACTGTTCTTTTTAGCTAGCCTTGAACATCGCCCTTTCCGGTTGCGTCGCCGCTGAACTCCCTTTCGAGCAACAACGCAGCATCAAACAAACGCCGGACCTCGAGAGCAAGGCATATTGAACAGATTGAACAAGAAGGCGCAAACATTGTATCGTGCCTTCCACCATAAGTCGTTGCCCTGGAGCTGTACCGTTTTCTTTCGGCACGCGCACGCTATGTCACACCCTCACCATGATGCGCGTCTGAGGTATGTTATTAGGCTTCTTGTTCCGTAGGGACAACAATCTCAGTAGTTGGCTGCTAGCTGCTAGAATACTACCAAGTTTTGAAATAATTTTACTGATCATTATCCAGCGTTCTGATCAAGGTCGAGGCATTGATTGCCACCCAGGAACCTTCCTGCTTCTTCCCAACTATTCACGGAAGTGATACATGCCCTCTTTCTGGATGGCCTGCCTCCTATAAGATCATTCCCGGTCTTATATATGACAGCTCTTACTTATCCTCGTATTACGATGGAGCCGACGACTCCGAAGAATCCTGTCGCTCGCGAGAGTATGAGGCGGATCCTACTGCTGGAGCTTACTTTGATTACAGCGGGTACCGATTTGATCGTAGGTAAGAGCAAGTCACTATTTTCAATTATATCGGAGTGTACGCTCTTCGATTGGAAGCTGCAGCTAGACAGACCTATTCACCGGACTCAATGATTGTACGAGCCCATGGCGGTTTTTTTTATCTTTTTATTCGTCAAACCTCTGCACTCTTCTACTGTTCTTTTACCAATTATACCTTTTTTGGACGCTCTATTCGCGACCGAGATAGCAGATTTTAAACTTTGCCGAATCCGTGCTGACGTGAGCCTCTTCTAGTTTCATAGAAGCCTTTATGAAGTTACCAAAAGAACTTAGGCATCTCATATATGAGCTAGTCATACTCTCTTGCGCGCCCAATGCCCAATACGCACAGACAACAAAGAAAAGTCTCGCCGGCATAGCCGTGTCTCGACGCAATGTCAGACCGGTGGTCCCCCAGAACACCAAAACACCTGTCACCTTGAACGACGCGGATATGTACCTTAAAACTAGGAGTCGATTTGAAACTCGGGGTGGCCAGCTAGACTATTTCAAAGAAAGCGAGAACCGAAATATTGAAGCATTTCTGGGCGCTTTGGCTCGCTTTGAGGGTAGAACAGGAATCGCGCAGTATAATCTTCATCGTCGAAATCAACTGGACCTGAGAAAAGTCGAAGAGGGAGGAACTGGCGTTTTGGACGACTGTGTTGCTTGGTTATGGAACAATATCGTTTTGGATGTTACTGGCCTCTATGTACCCGGTCATGTTTTCATTCAAGGACACAAGGTATGGATAACGTTTTAAGATAACTTATTCGAGAGAAATCACATAAAATATGTTGCACTATTCATTACTATTAATTGCTAATAAACCCACAGCAACAAGAAATCGATCTCGAAGTCACACCTACAACACCACCATCTACTTTCACATATTACTTTTGAGGTAATTGTCGAGAATTCCGAAGGATGGTCGGCTATCAGAGCCGCCCATCCCAAATGAGGGGATTGCTTCCAAGATATCACCAGAAACTGCGAATTCCTCTCCTCTCATCTTCCGAATCTCCGCACAGTTCAGACTTACATCAAGCTGGATGCACGGCAAGCTGAAGACCTGATAGAACGGCAAGGCGATCTGAATTGGGTCAAAGCAATCAGCAAGTTGCCAGTTCACGACAAATTTTACTACGACCTTCTCGTTAGCAATCGCGAGGATTGGTTACGGCCACCCGTAGGGCGACCGGACAAGGAATTGAATAGATTGGTGAGTCTGGCAACTGAAGTCTTGGACCAGAAGCTGATACCCATCAAATTGAGGGAGCGTGTTCCCAAGGATGACTTTGAAAAATATGTTCTTGCTGCGAGGAAAAGCTGAATGATTTGGGTGTGGCCAATAGGAAAGACTCTTCAGCGTTGTAGTTCAAGAAAGGAATTGGCGAAAACATAGCGATTGAGTATCAACTTAGTGATCTGGATAGAAGAATAGCACACCTACTTCTCACAATTGCCAACCATCACACTTTGCATCTCTATGGCCGAAACAAATCCAGCTACGTTAATGCATTGGGAACGGAAGGCTCGAAATGAAAAAGACGTTTCACCATTTTTCGAGAAACTGACTTTAGAGAGGTCACCTACTTGCCATGAACTAGCAGCCATTGCTCTTTTTGCATTTCAGCGAGCTGGACGTCAGAAATCCAGGCTCTCTTCTCCCGTGCCAGTCGATCCTTCCTTCCCCCAAGACTCCAAATGCCCTCAGCTTCCAACTTCACAATCGCATCATAATGCAAACCCAATATTAGCCTAGAAGCAATTGCTCCTTCCCCCTCCTCTCCCATCAACCCCACAATCTTCTCCGATCCCGCTGCCAGGCTTTTCCAAGTATGCCCCATTCATATCCGAATCCAAGGCTGCACTCTGCACCCTCTCATTATTATTGTTTTTGGAGAGGTTCCATTCTTTTGTTGTATTATACCGAATAGCATCCGTTTTTATCCACGCCCTCGAGCTTGCGGAGGACTTTCTGGGACCGCAGACATGAGCTCGTCAATCTATTTCCACAGGAATAAAGCTTTCCTCTGTCCGTTGTCTGGGACCTGGGATGGATACGGCCGTGCCATTGTGCCGTGTACGGAGAAAACAGCATACGGGCCCAACGGCGCAGGCAATGCGGACCACGATGAGTTTGATGTCAGGCTTCCTGGTGAACCGAGCTATAAAGCTGGGCTGGACTTCGAGTAAGTGGTGAACCAAAGTGCTTGATAGATCTAAGCTGATACCGGAGGTAGGTTGATGAAAAGCGTAATGCAACTCCCCGCCGAACTCCGCTTCCAGATCTACAAATACATCGCGTTTTGCTGGACGCCGCGCCTGCAATACCCCAACACAACCTCGCCAGCCAGTTTGGTGAACGACGTTGTAGCCATCGCGCGCCGGAACAGGACGCCTCTCTATGAGCCTGAGCGCAGCCTCATGCGATCCCATCTTCACACCGAAGACGTAGCCCGCATCTCCAGAGAGCGAGAGTTCGACCACAAGGGCGGCATGTTGGATTACTTCAGACCGTTGGAGTATAAATACCTGGAGGAGTTCCTGGATGCGCTGTGGAAGTTTGAGGGGAGGGGACGCGTGGCCAAGGGGAGTTTTGATCATTTTACGCAGGATCATTTGAAGTGCAGGGAAAGGGAGTTGGGGATGCTGGAAGATTTTGTGAATTGGCTGTGGAGTGCCATTGTGTTGGATGTGACGCATATGAAAATGGTGGATTCTGACGATGCTGTGCTCTGTCCGCTGGTAAGCCATGATACTTTCGCAATCCTTTCTACATCGGGAGCTTGCCTTGTCCCCTGCAAGAAAGAATGATCCTCCCCGCACATATCACGAGTTCTGAGTCTCAAACGGGGTCTCAAGTGAGAGCATGCACATACTGACACAAATGCAGCACCAAATCAAATACCCCAACGCCCACCTTCGCCACCACCTCCGCATCGCCCACATCTCCCTCGACCTCGACCTGCACTGGGCGTGGGCGTATCAATGGCCCAACCGCTTCCCAGAGCTATTCGTCTCGCGCTGCAAATTTCTCGCTGTGCACACCACTGGTATCCTCGTAAGAAATCAGGACTTTTGTTCTTTCGCTCCCTTTTTCTGCCCCTTTCATTTCCAGTACTATGATCTGCCACTCACAAATATCAAGAGGCAATGAAGCCTCATCATACTACCGAAACGTCCTCGAATAGAAAAATGCTGACGGTGCTTGTGATACAGTCGCTCCATCTCTTCATCCGCCTCAACGTCGACCACTCCCGCGATGCCGTCGAGCACCCCGGCGCCCAGGACTGGGCCCGCGCGATCGTGGAGATCCCCGTCAGGGATCGCTTCCGTGTTAGCGTGCTGGTCATGAACAACCCGGGCGTGCTGGAGGATCCGTTGGGGAATTGTGAGTTGAATGAGTTGGGGGAGGAGTGCACGGCCGTTCTGAAGAAGGTCCTGATGCCGAGGACGTTGAGGGCTGTGGATGCGGAGGAGGTGGATGCGGATTATGGGGTTGG